>WNGS01100879.1:0-18100 GCA_020271785.1 Procambarus virginalis
TAACTCATGCCTCTTAGATCTGGGACTAGCCAAGTGGCATACCACAGAATGTTTTCAATCTTCGTCTGAGCTTGACAAGGTGTGTACTCACTAATTGTGCTTGCGGGGCTTGAGCTCTGGCTCTTTGGTCCCGCCTCTCAACCGTCAATCAACAGGTGTACAGGTTCCTGAGCCTAATGGGCTCTATCATATCTACACTTGAAACTGTGCATGGAGTCAGCCTCCACCACATTACTTCCTAATGCATTTCATTTGTCAACCACTCTGACACTAAAAAAGTTCTTTCTAATATCTCTGTGGCTCATTTGGGCACTCAGTTTCCACCTGTGTCCCCTTGTGTTAAATAGCCTGTCTTTACCGTGTCGATTCCCTTGAGAATCTTGAATGTGGTGATCATGTCCCCCCTAACTCTTCTGTCTTCCAATGAAGTGAGGTTTAATTCCCGTAGTCTCTCCTCGTAGCTCATATCAATACTTGCTTGGTTATGCTCATTTAATTAATTATCACACGCTGTTTTCCTTCTATGGGCAGATTCGATTGTGTTTTGTACCCTGTATAATGTTTAAGATCCTCATTTTTTGCCGTATCTGAGTACCAGGAATTTATCACCGTTAAACATCATGTTATTTTCTGCTGCCCAATCGAAAACTTTGTTAATATCTGTTTGTAGTTTATCAATGTCTTCAGCAGAGGTAATTTTCATGCTCATTTTTGTATCATCTGCAAAGGATGACACGAAGCTGTGACTTGTGTTTTTGTCTATATCTGATATGAGAATAAGGAACAGTAGTGGTGCAAGGACTGTACCTTGAGGAGCTTTTAACTGCGCTCGGACTCGATTTTACTTGATTGACTGTTACTCTTTGTGTTCTGTTCGACAGGAAATTGAGTATCCAGCATCCTACTTTACCAGTTATACCCATTGACCTCATTTTGTGTGCAATCACTCCATGGTCACATTTGTCGAATGCCTTTGCAAAATCTGTGTATACGACATCTGCATTATGTTTTTCCTCTAATGCCTCAGTGATTTTGTCATAGTGGTCAAGTAGCTGTGAGAGGCAAAATCTTCCTGCTGTAAATCCATGTTGGCCTGGATTGTGGAGGTCATTGGTTTCCATGAATCTAGTGACCTAACTGTGTGTGTGTGTGTGTGAGAGAGAGAGAGAGAGAGAGAGAGAGAGAGAGAGAGAGAGAGAGAGAGAGAGAGAGAGAGAGAGAGAGAGAGAGAGAGATGGGGAGAAGGTTCATCTTAACAGACCAAGAGAATTGGTAGCATTTAGTTTAGCGACCTGACAATTTGCTTAGAAAGTTTTAAATGTATGAAGACTAACTAATATATACCTACATTATATATATAAGTTTTGTGATGTACACGTTTTCTTGAGAGTGTGGGTTTAAATCAAATAATTGGCAACGCGATTGAAAAATACACTATAGTATTATTTCACACCTTACAATCAGATGGAGTTGGTGGACCTGGTCAGTGTCTGCTGACCTCACATGGTTCAGTTGTTGGTCGACCTGGGCGGTGTAGACATACTACTGCTCTTGCTTGTCACGCATTACAAGTTTCCCAGAGTTTTGTAACAAACTTTCCTAATTTCCTGTGACGTTTTGTGCAACAATATTGAAAAATGGCATACGCTGTGCACGATGAATGTGCACTTTACGTTGGTGAAGTGGAAGACACAAATGAAGTGGAAGACGAAGATAAAGTGAAAGACGGAAATGTGGAAGGCAACATTTTAGAACAATGTGTATGTTCTGGATGCCACAAGGAGGTGAGATCGTCAGATCATGCAATTCTGTGTGCAATATGCCAACAATGGAGGCATAGACAATGTGGTACTGGAGTTTCTAGTGAAAAATACCATCGTTTACGTGAATCAAAATTAGAGGAAACAAATTTCCTCTGGTGCTGTCCTGATTGCTCTACACTTACATTGTATGAAGATGAGAACACGACCAGAGAGATAAATTTAGCAGAAGAAGTAACAAGTAAGTACGAAGCATCCTTCACGGTAGACCTTCCGATAGAGAATGTCGCTGTTGTCCAGGACACGTCTATCCGAGACGAATTAATACCATCAACTCTGTCACAAGACGCCCCTCTTACCTGGGAGATAATTCCAACAGGCACGAGGCGTGGGAAACCAAGACTACATAATAGTCACGGATATACATATACTATACGCAAGGAAACGGATTTAGCGACTTACTGGTGGTGCAGTATTCGACAGAAGAGCAACCGTTGCTTTGCCACAGTCATCCAATATGGAAAGGATTTCAAGCAAGGAGCCAATTGTCACAATCATTTGGGTGATCCAGGTGCTCTAGCAACGACCAAGGTTACTGTAGCTGCCAAGGAGCGCTGCAAAGCAAATCCCTTAATTTCAGCAGCATCTGTGGTAGAGGAAGAGCTCATGAGTTTCAAGGAGACCCATATCAATGCCCACCAACTTCCAAATCCAGCATACATCGTCAGGACAGCAAACCGAATTCGCCAGGCTTCCCGGCCTCAACATCCTCAGGCATTGGACTTCAGCCTGGTGACAGAAACCATCCCTGCTGGCTTCCTAAAAAAAAGACATTACAATATATGACAAGCTAGACGGTGACGTGTGTGCCAGACATATCATATTGGCCACGGACAGTCAGCTGCGCCTACTCAAGGATGCCAAGGTCTGGTATATAGACGGCACCTTTAAAGTGGTCAGGAGACCCTTCACTCAGCTACTATCAATTCACGCCTTCCTCCGCTCAGGGGATCACTTAAAACAAGTCCCCCTAATGTTCGCCTTAATGACCGGTAAATCTAAAGGCGACTACCATGCGGTAAGCACGTTATTGTAACTTCCTTAGTTATCATATAATAATAATATTAATAATAATAATAATAACAATAATAATAATAATTAAGGGCGAAGAAAAGACCCAATACATGTGTGTGTGTGTGTGTGTGTGTATTAAACCCAATTTTGGGACGAACTGTCATTTATCAAGGTGCTGTTAAACAACATTCTGAACAAAGTTTGCAAGTGCTTACATTTATATGTTTGGCAGAGTGGCTCACTTGGCGTCCAGCATTAGATAATAAAATAATAATAATATTATTTGATTGTGTCGGGGGACAGGCAGCCAATATATATATATATATATATATATATATATATATATATATATATATATATATATATATATATATATATATATATATATATATATATATATATATATATATATATATATATATATATATATATATATATATATATATATATTAGTATATTTTGGTAGCAGTCTTTCCTGTAGACATATATTATTAAATATGACCGAAAAAGTAGATTAATAACTCTAACACGAATTTTCTCTATGTTTCTTATTTCTTTTCACTGTTGATGGTAACTGAAAATCAATTCTCAAAATGCATTTGTATTTAAATAAAAATGATTTTGGAGAATTGAATTGATTGAAATCAATTCTCCAAAATTCATTTTTGAATGATTTCATTTTCATTTTCATTTTCATTTTCATGAAATTCATTTTTGAATGACAAAATGATTTTTGGAGAATTGAATTGATTGAAATCAATTCTCCAAAATTCATTTTTATTTAAATATAAATGAATTTTGGAGAATTGATTTTTCAGTTACCATCAACAGTAAAAAGAAATATAAAACATAGAGAAAATCGTGTAGAATTATTAATCTTACTTTTTCGGTCATATTTAATAATATATATATAGATATATATATATAGATATATATATATATATATATATATATATATATATATATATATATTGATATCTACACAGTCCAGGTATAATATATATATATATATATATATATATATATATATATATATATATATATATATATATATATATATATATATATATATATATATATATATATATATATATATATATATATATAGTTATACCTGGCTAACTCGTGGGTATCTATTTACTGCTAGGTTAACAGGCTTATTAGGTGATATAAAACGCGCCCAATAATTGCTGTCTCGCCTGGATTTCAAACATGGAATTAATCTCGACTATGAAGCGAGAATGTATCCGATTGTCTTGCAGATTATGACAGTGGTAGTAAAATATAAATAACAATGGTTTTGATTTTCTTGTCGTGTTAGTTTAGTTCATTAAAAATATAACACATACCTGTCCTGAGAGCGGCAGTGGGAACGGTATAGGGGGGGGGATATTAATTAGGTCTTAAATATGGTGGCATTATTAAATAAGTAACCTAATTTTGCTACCAGATGTTTTGTAAGTACTGTTCAGTGTGATTTAATTTTTCCATCCTATTTGTACGTTTCAGGTGATCGAGTCCCTCAAGACAATAATGATCGGACAAGAGCTTGAAGTAGAAGAGGTGGTGATGGATTTCGAGGTTGCTTTGTGGGGTGTAGTGAGAGAGCTGTTACCAGCTGTACACATTCACGGCTGCACATTCCACTGGACACAAGCAGTTTGGCGAAAGGTTCAAGAATTTGGGCTGGCAGCTGCTTACATGGAATACGGCCAGGTGTATAGCCTAGTAAAAAATTTACTAGCCTTGCCATACTTACCGAAGCGCCACATAAGTAAGGCGTTTACTGAATTAGAAAAGTCGGCTAGTAGTTCACCCTTAACGACACAGTTAACCAGTTACATAAAAAATACGTGGCTGTGCAACAGTGTGTGGGAAGTGGGGAACTGGTGTGCATTCAGACGACTGGTGAGGACCAACAATGACGTAGAAGGCTGGCACCAGCGTCTGAATCAAAGGGCAGTGAGGGACAACTTATCTTTATATATTTTAATCCCTTTACTGTACCGTGAGGCGTCCCTTGTAACCTTGCAATACCAACTGGTTTCTGAGTTAAAGCTAAAGTCCAGTCGCCGCAAGGGCAATAAGGAAAAACAAGAACATTTATGGAAACTTTGGGACCGTTACGAGGAAAAACAGATAAGCACCTCACAGTTCCTTAAGGAATGTTCACGTTTTATCCCAGGAAGTTCCTAAACTAGCATTAGAAAAAACAGTAATGGTTGTTATTTTACTTAAGTTAGTTGTAAATGATAATGTAAAAATAGCCACTATTCACTGAGTATTCTCAGTGAATATCCTATCCTTCGGGGGCGCCTTGTTTCTAAACGTGTTAGTCTTAAATCCTTTAATCTCAAATCTTGCTACAATGTACCTCTTAATTAATATATGTTATGTACTCTCGCAACCCAATGTACCTTCTTGTATATAAATAAATAGATTTAAACTGTAAGGGGTATGGTTTGCACCTTGCTATTATAATAATGGAAAAATAATGGAAGAAAAAATGGAAATAATGGAAAAATAATGGAAGAAAAATAATGGAAAAAATAAGCGCTAATTATATGAACAAGTGCCATGTATTAATGGCAGCGAACAACAGCGAACACAAACCAGCGCATATACGAACGGAATGGTTTGTATGTACAAATTCCTCAGTGAACGAAGTTGTTTCTAGCCCGGTAAACGAAATTGCAGTAGACGACTTGACCAGTCCCCGACAAGGAGCCTTGTTTAAAAAAAAATAACAGACATGGGTTGACAATAGAGGGGTAAGGTAGGTTACAGGGAATTTATTAGGTAGTGTTTAGTTTTAATCTTAAACTGATTGAGAGAGGTGCAGTCTTTAATATGGTTGGGAAGGTCATTCCACATTCTGGGTCCCTTGATTTGTAGAGCATTTCTAGTCTGATTAGGTCGTACTCTTGGAATATCAAAACTGTATTTACTTCTGGTGTGGTGCTCATGGATTCTGTTACAACCTTCAATAAAGCTTTTGAGGTCAGGATTGGCATTACAGTTCAGCGTTTTATATATGTATAATACAAGAGAGAATGTGCAGTGACTTAATATCTAACATATTCAGAGATTTGAGTAGGGTTACCGAGTGATGTCTGGGGCCAGAGTTGGATATTGTCCTAATAGCAGCTTTGTGTTGAGTAATTAGAGGATGTAAATATTTTAGGTAGTAGAACCCCAAGCACAAATACCATAGTTGTGGTATGGATAGATGAGGGAGTAATAGAGAGTAATCAGGGCAGGGCGGGGTACATAATATCTGATCTTAGAAAGAATGCCAACAGTTTTTGAAACTTTTTTTCGATATATTTAGAATGTGTCCCTGGAAATTTAGCTTGTGATCAATGAGAACGCCAAGGAATTTTCCATTTAATTTGTTACAAACTTGGGTATTGTTTATTTTGAGATTTATTAGATTAGAGGATTTATTGCCAAACAGAATATAGAAAGTTTTGTCAATGTTAAGGGTGAGTTTGTTGGCAGTTAGCCAAAGATGGACTTTATTTAGCTCAGTATTTACTGTGGTATTTAGAGCAAGGGGGTCAGGACTGGAGTAAATGAAGGTTGTGTTGTCAGCAAATAGAATAGGTTTGAGGTGTTGGGAGGCATTTGGAAGGTTATTAATGAAGATGAGAAAGAGGAGAGGGCCAAGTATGCTGCCCTGAGGAACACCAATGTTGATGGGTAGGGTGGGAGAAATTGAATTGTTCACAGAAACATACTGGAGCCTGTCAGTAAGGCAAGATTTGAGGTATTGCAGGGAGTGTCCTCTGACTCCATAATGATGTAATTTAAGAAGAAGGTTTTGGTGGTTGACAGTGTCAAAATAGCCTTACGCAGGTCCATAAATAACCCAATAGGGAACTCATTTTTATCAAGAGCTGCATGGATTAAGTCAATCATACTAATAAGTGCATCGTTAGTGCTTTTTGGGGGTCTGAAGCCATATTGGCAAGAGCTAAGTATATTGTGTTTGGCTAGATAAGAGTAAAGCTGCTTGTAGATTAGTTTTTCAACAATTTTTGATAAGTTAGGCAGGATTGAAATAGGTCTGTAGTTGTTAACATCTGCGAGATCACCACATTTGTGGACGGGGGTTACTCTCGCTTTTTTTTTAGAATATCTGGAAAGGTTTGGAGATCAAGTGACTTGTTGAAGAGCAATGCAATTGCAGGGGCTAAGGATCTGGAGGCTTTTTTGTAAATTAATGTTGGTATCTCTTCAAGGGCACTAGACTTGTATAGGTGTATGGTGTATAACAGTAACTTGTTTAATTGTTAGGACAACTTTCTTCCTCTTAACACCTACAGAACGATTGATGTTGCTACCAGACATAGTCTTGGCCAAAAATGTTCAAAGTTACTATGAAAATAAAAAAGTTATTGAAAAAAATATTTCACTAATGGCGCAGCACAGTGTATAACACGAGGGACGGACGCACATGGGTTGACCAGTGTTGGACGGGTCCACTTGGGGTGGGGCAGTTATAGCACGTTACGTAGGCTGCCAGGAGGAAAAAACTCAATATTTTTTAGGAAACTTCAGCCTGTGCACATTGCTTTTAGAAAACTTATTTATTTATTACATAATTACTAGTACTTATTTCATTTGTTTTTGGCTATGATTAATTATTCTAAAATTAATGGTAATTCATGTACCCAGGTGGTCCCTCCCGACACAACCAACCCACCCCACCCCCTCCTCCACCATGCATCTAGAGCCACAGACGGGATTAATACGGTATGGCCGAATGTTCATCCGGCTTAACCAGCTTTAATCCGGTTCCTGTGGCCATTTTGGCCGGATATTGTTATAATTTTATCTGATTGCGATTTTGGCCGTATAAAGGCGTTTTCCGGATGTTCGAATCCCGGATAATCACGGGGTTACAGCATTGCAAGAGAAAAATGAGGAGAGAGAGCTTAGTAAGTATATTAAAGCACACTGGTATATTAAAGCTCTGATTGATTGCATTGACAGCTTGATTGGTAATTTAAACAAGATTAATAGACACCATACAGCAGATTGACAGCACATATAAGACAGCAATGAGGCGAAGAGTCACAATAACGTGGCTGAAGTATGTTTTGTGACTGGGGCGGTACATCTGTCAAATGATAACGCAGGTGTCCTAAGGCCAGCTCAGGTGGACAGAAACCTCGCGTAGAGCAAAAGGGCCAATATATATATAAATCGCCGCCCCAATACCTTTCGTCCTCTTGACATTAAACTCGCCTTTCGACAAACTAACACACTTCGTAGCAATCTAGTTCACACTGCTCCTCCTGCTTCTAATGCTGCTGGTGTCTACTCTATTTCCTGTTCATCTTGTCCTCTCCAATACTTTGGCGAAACTGGCCGTACACTGAATGACAGACTTAAAGAACACAAGAGAAGTGTTAAGTCTGCAGACACTAACAATGCTCTCTTCTGCCATGTGAGGGATTCTAATCATCCCATTGATTGGTCTTCCTCCAAAATAATCTTTCCTGCCTCTACTCTTCACAGACGCCGTCTTGTAGAATCGGCTCTTATACACAATGTACCCAACATGAACTTGAGTCCTGGCTTTGTTGCTGTGGACTCTTCCCTTTCACAGTACATACTCAAATGCTCTAATCTTTCTAACAAACGTGACTTAACATAAGCTTACCACTTTCATTTATCTTTCTTTCTCTTTCCTTTTCTTTCTCTCTTCTCCCCTTTTTCTGTTCATTGTCTTCTCCTACAATCCCTTGCTATCCTCTGCTTATTCCTATTTCCTTTCCTTCGGTGGTTATAATGGGAGCTGCCTCGTATGGGCCAATAGGCCTTCTGCAGTTCTCATTATTACTACTATTCTCTACACCTTACTTTCCTCCTCACCTCTCTCTTGCCTATTTATTCCCGTTCTCTACCTCCTCATCACAAGTGACTTGAGAATGGTCCAGGACGGACCTAAACGTCGTCGTCCCTTCAACTTCTAGTGTGTGGTCTGGTCAACAGACAGCAATGATCACAATGGTAAAGATGTTCAGATTGGGTACATTAAGACTGGGAGACTGGGTAGCAATAGATACAGATAAACAAGATTAATAAACACCATACAGCAGATTGGCAGCACATATAAGAAGACAGCAATGATCACAATGGTAAAGATGTTCAAATTGGGTACATATAGGTTGAGCGATTGGGTAGCAATAGATACAGTGCAATTTTAAGGCAAAAGGTGAAAAACTATGAAGATGAAATTAGGTACTTTTTAGTATTGTTTTTGAATGATGTAAAAGTTGGACAGCTTTTCAATTCAATAGGGAGTGAGTTCCATAAACTGGGTCCCTTTATTTGCAAAGAGTGTTTATACAGATTAAGTTTAACTCTGGGGATATCAAAGAGATTTATATTTCTGGTGTGGTGATAATGGGTCCTATTACATCTGTCCAGGGAGAGTTTCAGAGCAGGATTTGCAATTAAGAACAGGGTTTTGTAAATGTAGTTGACACAAGAGAATTTGTGGAGTGAGATTATGTTTAGCATGTTTAGGGAGTTAAACAAGGGGGCTGAGTGTTGTCTGAAAGCAGAATTTGATATTATTCTGATAGCAGATTTTTGCTGGGTGATGATGAACTTGAGGTGGTTTGCAGTGGTTGAACCCCATGCACAGACAGTAATAGTGGCTTTAGGCATTGTATGTACCAGCTCTATCTATAAACCTAGCAATTTTTGTAAAAATCTCTTGCATGTACCTTTCCTGAATAAACATATATTTTTTTTATTTTTATAATTGCCAGTCAGGCTTATGTAATTCACAATCATCTTAATATAATTGCCAGTTTGGATAATATAATTGACAGAGAGGATTATGCCAGTCAGGCCAATATAATTGCCAATAAGACAAATATAATTGCCAATCAGGCTAATATAACTTCGAATTGGGCTTTTTCACCCACAGGGGTATTGATTGATGGAACTGCCTACCTGTCAAAGCCTTACCTGCCAAAACTGTGCTGAATTTCAAAATATAATTGAAACAGATCATCAAGGCAAATGGGGGAGTGGGAGGGGAGACCTTCAACAAGCCGCCGGCTTCCTGTTCTCATCAAGGCCACTAGGGTTAGTTGCCCTCAGGTAAATCAGGTAAAGTCTTATTCCCAGACAATTACAGCATAACTGATAAAATAGGGTAGAATAATATAAATTTCTGGTTAATTTTGAGTGATATAATTTTCTAGAGTAATATAAATTTAAATTTCATATTCACTTGACTGACAGTTATAAATGCCAGTCTGCCTTCAATAAACTCTTTGGTGAAATATTTTAATCAAAAGAGGAACTCATAAATAAGCCTAAGCAAAAAATAAAAAATGAACATCAGTTTGCATTTTTATTTAATTATTTATTTTTATTTATTTACATATATACAAGAAGGTACATTGGGGGTTAAGAGAGAACATAGAGTTTAAGTTGAAATTACAATCTTGTAAAACCACTACACCCATAGCGTTTCGGGCAAGTTCTTAGACTACCCTTAGAGCAAATCCATAAACTAACAAAAAGTTTTAGAGATATAGGAGTAAAATTGATACAAGGTGTTCAACAGGTACTTTACAGCTTTATTTTACAAGTACAGATGATTTTCAGTAGGATAATTACAGTAAAATTTGCAAAAAAAAATTCAGGTACATTGCCAGAACTTTTGACACAAAAGCAGATTAGAATAATGCACAATAATAACAATAAACAATAATGAACAAGGAATCCTAGGTAATTAGGAAAACATCTCAGTGTTATACATTGGTTCAATGAAGGAGAATATGAGGATCATTACAAGGAGTAATGCAGTAGAATATACACTCAATACAACAACCATGATAACAGATGATCTAAGATTACAATGGTGAAGAATATGGCTTAAGTACAAAGAATGGGGGATTGGGTAGCACTAGAAACAGTGCAAAGATAAAGCTCTAGGTAGAAGACTATGAAGATGAAATTAGGTACTTTTTGTTTTTATTTTTGAATAAGGCAAAAGTAGGACAGCTATTCAGTTCATTGGGGAGTGAGTTCCATAGACTAGGTCCCTTTATTTGCATAGTGTGTTTACACAAATTGAGTTTGACTCTGGGGATATCAGAGATATTTGTGTCTGGTGTAGTGATTATGTGTTCTATTACATCTGTCGAGGAAGAGTTTCAGAACAGGGTTTGCACTTAAAAAAGGGATTCTATAAATGTAATTGGCACAAGAGAATGTATAGAATGAATTTATGTATAGCATGTTTTGGGATTTAAATAGGGGAATTGTGTGTTGCCTGAAAGCAGAGTTAGTTATTATCCTGATAACAGATTTCTGCTGGGTGATGATGGGCTTGAGGTAGTTTGCAGAGGTTGAACCCCAAGCACAGATACCATAAGATAGGGATAGATAAGTGCATAATAGAGTGAGAGGAGAGCATAGTAGGGTACATAATATCTGATCTTAAGAGAGTATACCAGCTGTTTTAGAAACCTTTTTAGTTATGTGTTGAATGTGGGTGCTGAAGTTGAGTCTCTTGTCTAGGTATAGGCCAAGGAACTTTCCATCATTTTTATTGCTAATATTTACATCTGCAATTCATCTGAAGATGAATTGCATTTGTTGATTTGCTTTCAAATAAGATGTAGTAGGTCTTTCCTATGTTTAGTGGGAGTTGTTGGTTGACATCCATAAGTGGACTTTTTAGTTCATTGTTTACAACATTATTTAATATTAGTGGGTTGGGGTCAGAGTAGATGAGAGTAGTATCATCAGCAAACCAAACTGGTTTAAGCATGTTAGAGACATTAGGCAGATCATATGAATCTGATGAGAAAATTCCTTGCTTAACATACATTTCCCTACCAATCAAATGGTCTCATCTTAAATACATCTCAGATTGTCATCTTCACCAGCTCCAATGCTAAATAATATTACAACAGTATTATTATAATAATATTATGTCCATTACTTAGCCACAGAATATAATACATTATAAATATATTTCCTCAGAGAACATTAACAGAAAGCACATCATTATTTACATAATGATGTGCTTTGATGTGGGGGAGGGGCTGACGACCTTCAACAAGCAGCTGACTTCCTGTTCTCATCAAGGTCACTAGGGTTAGTGACCCTCGGGTAAATCAGGTAAAATATTATTCCAAGACAATTACAGCATAACTGATAAAGTTAGGCTAGAGTAATATAAATTTCTGGTAAATTTAGAGTGAAATAAATTTCTAGAGTAATATAAATTTTAGTTTCATAGTCACTTCACAGACAGTTATAAATAGCAGTCTGCCTTCAATGAAATCTTGGTGAAATATTTATAATCAAGAGTAGAACTCATAAATAGGCCTAAACAAAAAAATAAAAAATGGACATCAGTTTGCAAATGAATCTAATGAGAAAATTCCTTGATTACCATACATTTCTCTACCAATCAAATGGTCTCATCTTAAGTACATCTCAGACTGTCTTCTTCACCAACTCCAATGCTGAATAATATTACAACAAAAATGTCCATAACTTAGCTACAGAGTATATTAAATTTTAAATAAATTTCCACAGAGCAAAAACAAAGCACATTATTATTTACATAATTATGAAGAAAAACATTTAAAGCTTTGTTTTATCTTTGCTAAACTAAAGAGATTTTTCTATACTTACAAGATATTTTGAGTCTTCTTACAGTGACAGCTTCTCTAGTTCTTGCTTGGTCATCTAACTTTCATAAAAGAACAATATAATAAAATATCTTGAGATCTTTACATTTCATTGTTTAGTGTATTTCTCAAACAAAACAAATTACCTCTGAAAGACATTCATCTGAACAAATCCATAAGGGCCGTGAAAAGGATTCGAACCTAGTTCCAAGAGCATCCCAGACGCTGCCTTAATCGACTGAGCTATGACATGATACAACTGACATTGTGATAACACACAGTTAGATTAAAGGTAAGTTAATAAACCATTATGTGCTTCATTATCCTTCAACATTCTCTTAATTATCTTCCACACTCAAAGTGTTTAGTCTGTTATTTGCATGTGTCATCTTGTGCCTTTTCATATAGCCTCGGTGACGGAATTTCTTCCCCACACTCTGGACACTCGTGAGGTTTGTCACCTGAATGCACTAACATGTGCTTTATTATAATTCTACGTTCTCTAAATTTTAAGCCGCACTCGGCACATTGAAAAGGTCTCTCATCCGCATGCACCATCCTATGCCTCTTCATATTTCCAAGGTGACTGAATCTCTTCCCACACTCTGGACACTCATGTGGTTTGTCACCTGAATGCACCAACATGTGCTTTAAAATATTTCCACGGTCTCTAAATTTTTTGCCACACTCGGCACATTGAAAAGGTCTCTCATCCTCATGCACCATCCTATGCCTCTTCATATTTCCAAGGTGACTGAATCTCTTCCCACACTCTGGACACTCATGTGGTTTGTCACCTGAATGCACCAACATGTGCTTTAAAATATTTCCACGGTCTCTAATTTTTTTGCCACACTCGGCACATTGAAAAGGTCTCTCATCCTCATGCACCATCCTGTGCCTCTTCATATTTCCAAGCTGACTGAATCGTTTCCCACACTCTGGACATTCGTGAGGTTTGTCACCTGAATGCACTAACATGTGAGTCTTCATGCGGTCCGTAGAATTACCCAAATCTACCCAAATCTACCCAAATGTACCCAAATCCTCCTAGTATTACGTAAGTAATGAAGAAATATGATATATTTACTTACTGTAATGTTGGTGCTGCACGTAGAACACGATCAAACCTATTTTCACTCTGAAATAATGTAATTTCATATCGAAATTCGAAGTAGAACTCATGCGGTCCGTAGAATTACCCAAATCTACCCAAATCTACCCAAATGTACCCAAATCCTCCTAGTATTACGTAAGTAATGAAGAAATATGATATATTTACTTACTGTAATGTTGGTGCTGCACGTAGAACACGATCAAACCTATTTTCACTCTGAAATAATGTAATTTCATATCGAAATTCGAAGTAAATATGTAGCAGGTGACGCCATAGGAAGTCGACGGTCCAAGCGACAAAATTGTGGAGCGACTTATCCAAGATATATGGTCGCCTGGAGAGTGTTTGCTGCCATATCAGCCTCCTGTACACAGTGATCCAGTCGTCGCACTTCTTTGCTCAAATTGTCGCAAATTTACAAGTAGAATGGGTAAAGTAGAATGGGTATTTGTAATAATATCTTTCATAAACAGCCACAAAACATTTAATATTTATTTTTAAAAAATGTGTCTGGAAGTTAAATCAACACCACAGGACAATGATTTTGTTATATAGATACTATCGTTATTCGTTTGTATGCGTTCGCTACTTAAACTACCCATGTCGTTTTCGTTCATAGAACACCGAACCCAACACGCTCTCTGATATATTATTTAATTAATAGAGATTCACAAATAAAACTTATATTTGTATATGTTATTAGAAAGGCAGAGATCAAATAGTTTTTGTGAATCCATCACAGAGATTATATCTTATTAGGCAGGAAAGATATTCATATTTTAAACAAGGTTTCTTGGCCGACGCTCTCCCTATCGATGGGATCTATGATCTTTCGAAGACCAATGTTAATTTAATCTAGATACTGTAATAAACGAAGTTTTCTGTCATAACAAAGACAGACATATAAGCTGTATGTTAATACTTTAGCATAAATATAACTGAAGTGAAAGTGAAGATATATGCCTTTTATAGTTACGTGATGGCTATCTCAGGGAATGCGAAGGCCTGCAAACAAGTGAATCAATTGTGTAATTCATTTGCATATATGCAAAGTAACATTAAAGGTCTATATGTCAGCATAAACACAGATCTAAACGATAATGTGACTACATTTCAAGGTAAATATATCTTAAATGAAACCCAAGATATGGTTAAATATATAGCTAATACCACACCATCGCCGGTGTCCGGACACATGAAAACTTCCATTGCATCAGTGTCCTGCCAGGCGGCCAATACAGGCTTCACAATTCAGAAAAAAATTGTAATTCGGAGAGATGCGTTGATAAACACAAAATGTTTTATATTTTAAATACAGATACAAACTTTGTTTTCAAACGTTTATTGTAACACAATCTCAAGTATAAGAACCATGATATATTTTGGATTTAACAATTTCCTATAAAGTTGCAATGCTACCTTAATTGTATATGATCATCATCATATGCAGACATAAATTAACTTATAAAATGTTGAGGTAAAGATACACGTATGTTAATTATGACACAGGATCGCTCTTATAAGAACTTAATTATAAACCATAATATTATAACTATAACAATTCACTGTGTTGGGGACAGGAAACCACAGTATATTCATACACGATAGGCTTTTATCAAGGTCATCCTTAAGGTCGAATTACTGACCCCGCCTAGGATGCAACCCCACAACAAGCTGACTAACTCCTGAGTACCTACTTACTGCTTGGTGAACAGTCGCATTACGTGAACCCATACTCATCCTGTTGCCAGTAGTTTGTGCAACCCATACTCATCCTGTGACCTGTAATTTATTGTGCAACCCATACTCATCCTGTTACCAGTTGTTTGTGCACCCCATACCCATCCTGTGACCTGTAAATTATTGTGCAACCCATACTTATCCTGTGACCTGTAGTTTATTGTGCACCTCATACTCATCCTGTAAGTCATAGGACATTGTGCAACCTTTTCTCATCGTGTGAATCTTTGTTTACTTTGCTCTCCATACTCATCCTCTGCGCGATAGTTTCTTGTGCAACCCATACCCATCATGTCACTGGAAACGGGAGACCTTCCGGAAAGACAGCTAATGTAGTCCCAATTTACAAAAAGGGTGACAGGCAAGAGGCACTGAACTACAGGCCAGTTTCCCTAACTTGTATACCACGGAAGGTAATGGAGAAGATTGCGAGGAAAAGGCTCGTAGAGCATGTGGAGGGAAACAGCTTTGTAACTCTCCACCAGCATGGGTTCAGAGATAGTAAATCGTGCCTCACAGGCCTAATAGAATTCTATGACTATGCAACACAAATTAGGCAGGGAAGAGAAGGGTGGG
Organism: Procambarus virginalis; assembly: GCA_020271785.1. Taxonomy (NCBI): domain Eukaryota; kingdom Metazoa; phylum Arthropoda; class Malacostraca; order Decapoda; family Cambaridae; genus Procambarus; species Procambarus virginalis. The sequence continues at coordinate 15,948 of WNGS01100879.1, forward strand.
CAGACTGCATTTTCTTGGACTGTCAGAAAGCCTTTGACACAGTACCTCACAAAAGGCTGTTACAAAAGTTGGAGCAACAGGCAGGAGTAAAAGGTAAGGTGCTCCAGTGGATAAGGGATAGTATCTAAGTAATAGGAAACAGCGAGTAACAGTGAAGGGGAAGGGATCCGAGTAGCGAGATGTCACCAGCAGGGTTCCACACGGCTCTGTACTCGGACCCATCCTGTTTCTAGTATATGTAAACGACCTTCCAGAGGGTATAGACTCATTCCTCTCAATGTTTGCTGATGATGCAACAATTATGAGAAGAATCAAAACAGATGAAGATAGACAGAGACTACAGGACAAGCTGGAGGAATGGTCTAGAAAATGGCTGCTAAAGTTCAACTCAGGAAAGTGTAAAGTAATGAAATTAGGTGAAGGGAGCAGAAGGCTGAACATAAGGTACCATCTGGGAGGTGAAATCCTGCAAGAGTTAAATAGAGAGAAAGATCTGGAGGTCGATATCACACCGAACCTGTCCCCAGAGGCCCGCATCAAAAGGATATCATCAGCAGCATATGCTAGACTGGCCAATATAAGAACTGCCTTTAGAAACGTGTGTAAGGAATCGTTCAGGACCCTGTACACCACTTATGTAAGACCAATCCTGGAGTATGCAGCTCCAGCCTGGAGTCCATACCTAGTTAAACACAAGACGAAGTTAGAGAAGATTCAGAGGTATGCCACCAGACTGGTCCCGGAACTGAGAGGAATGAGCTACGAGAAAAGGCTAAGGGAGCTGAACCTCACAACCCTGGAAAACAGAAGAGTAAGGGGAGACATGATAACCACCTACAAAATTCTCAGGGTAATTGAGAAGGTGGACAAAGACAAACTCTTTAGCACGGGTGGAACACGAACAAGGGGACACAGGTGAAAACTTAGTACCCAGATGAGCCACAGAGACGTTAGAAAGAATTTTTTCAGTGTCAGGGTAGTTAACAAATTAAATGCATTAAGTAGTGTTGTGGTGGACCCTGAGCAGCCGTGGAGTGCGGACGTGTCCCTCCGTGACTGCTGGGGTAGTTAGCTGTTTGGTCGCCAGGTGGCGGGGCGTCGCTGCCCCCTTCCCCCCCCAGTGTTGTTGCCTGGCTGGCTGAGTGCGGACGTGGCAGGTGGTGACGTGGCGGACTTACCATGGGTGGTCCGCTTCCATCTATTAAGCGCGTGAACTCCGTGGGCCTGGAGTTCACTGGGCGTGCTGGATATCCGGAGGTGGCCGTGGTTCTGTGCGACTTGCTTCATGTCCCTGTGCTGGACGTAGACGGTATTGAGATTGTGACTGCCCATCGCGTTGTCGTCAAGCTTGTGACGGAGGAGGTGTACCGTGACTTCCTCGGTCGGTACGAGGGACGATCGTTGTCGATGCCGGGTGATGCCGGCTCGGTTTCCATATCAGACCGGAGTGGTGCGCTGACCTATGTCAGTGTGCATGGGGCACCCCTGGAGTTTCCCGAGGATCTTCTTCGGCGTTACTTTCAGAGGTTTGGGCCGGTCGTCAGTGTGCGGGTCAACACGATATCCTCTGGGAGGTTTGCCGGAAGACGGACGAACATTCGTACCTTGGGAATGCGCCTCAGGGCGGATATTCCATCTTCGGTCCGGCTTCTGGGTGCTACATCCGGGTGTACTATGCCCGGCAGCCTCGGACCTGTTTCCGGTGTGGATTGATGGGGCATCAGGCTGCCGGGTGCGAGGCGGCTCCGGTTGCCCCTGTCAACCTCTTTAGGGAAGAAGATTTCCCTCCGCTTCCCCTGGACGAGGACTCCGGGGTTGCGGAGACCGACCAGCTCGTTGTTGCGGCTCCCCCGGCGTCCCCTGACGTTCCCCCGGATGTCGGCGGCCCTCCTCAGGATGTTGCGATGCTATCGGTGGATCCTCCTGCTACTGTCCCTGCTGCTCTAGTGGGCCTTTCTGCTGCGCCCTCCTCATCGCCTGATCACCTGTCTTCAGCTGCTGCGCCTGGCCCTGATTCCTCGCCTCGGATCCCGGCTGTGCTGGTGCGGCTGTGGAAGTGGGGTCCACGGTTGTGTGTGGTCCAGTTCCCCTATGGTCGAGGCTGCTGCCGTTTTGCGGCGGACGTCAGTTCGTCCGGCTCGTAGTGCCCATGT
>WNGS01100888.1:0-34320 GCA_020271785.1 Procambarus virginalis
TGGAAAGAATTTATTTCCTGTGCACCAGGGGGTTGCCATATTTGGAGGTTGAGTAGTTCAGTGGTTAACCTTCAATTAAGCAAGATTTTTATTTAATGGGAGATAGGGAGTATGTATATGACTGGCCATATACAAACCAGCGTTGAATGTAATGAAACGTCATGTTCTGGGCGAGTCCCGGAGGCTCCCCGGAGCTTACCCGGCTGATATGCTAATGTCAAGACTTTGGCATCAGTCATGTGTACGGAGTTTCTTATGGGCCTACCAGGGACCATGAGCCAGAACCTTGGGCCCCCTCAGATAGGCAAGGGAAGCAATGGCCCATAGAAACCCCCGTGTGGTTGGAAGCATTCATGTCTGCCATCGACCGGGTATGGCACCCAGAAAAAAATTGCAACCCAAAAACCGAACGAGTGGATGGAACTCCCAAACAAAACGAGCAAACTAGTATGACGTCTTTGTCGTCGCGCCCGCTGCCTGCGCAGCCCCCCCCCCCCTCCCCGGGAGTGTGGAAAGGGGAGCCCCAGACCTACTGCTCCGGCAAATCACCACACCCCATTTGAGGCTGGATGTCAAAAACACGTGTAAAACCGCCAACCGGAGGGAGGGAGGGATGCCGGGGAGCCTCCGGGACTCATCCAGAAAATGGCGTTTTCATTTACATTCAATGCTGGTTTTCTGGGGGGGAGCCCCTACGGCTCCCCGAAGCTAACTACCCACAGAGGGAAAGAATAGGGACTTGACCCGGGAGGCAGTCGCCGCACACTATACAATCCAAAGTCGAGACAACGGGCCGCATCCCGCCGTTCCAAAGTGACACAGGCCCGACTTGGCCCAGAAACGTTTACAAAGTAAATGAACAGCCAAGGATCCTGTTCGACCGCCCAAAATTCCCGTGCCCTAACGTCCTCCCATGACACAGTACCAAAGACAGCAGCAAGAGCCGCGAACTTGCTGACGTCATGGGCACAGAGATAGACCGCAGGTGAGAAGAGCCTGAAGAACCCCGTGAGCGACCTGGGAGACCCGACCCCCTAACAGGGGAAGAAGTAAACCGAGCGAACTCAAATCGCGCCCATGGACCCAGAGACCGTGGCATGCCAACCACGGCAGAAAGCCGCAAACGGACAAAAACAAATGCACCCCGACCCAACCAACCAAGCATCAACAACCCATGGACCCCTCCGGATAGCAGCATTTCTCATCCGTCTACAGAAATGAAGGAAAAGGCAGCAGACGACCAAACCGAACACCTCAACCGAAGGAGCAGAAAACCTCTGTGCAGGAGGAGAGCATGAAGCTCACCTACCCAACCCCCAGAGGCCAACGCCAACCAGAAAAGAGCCATCGAAAAACAAACCGGAACCGAAGGGGCCACAAGAAAATGAGAAGAAAGAAACAGAGCACTCTGTCCAATCACCAGGATGGCTCAAGTGGTGCAAGAACAGGCCGGAGGTGCAACAAGCATGAGACAGCTTACGAGCGGTGCAGAGGAAAATTCGAAAGCAAGCCGAAGCGGCTCCGCCACCGCCGCATAAAACGAGGCGACAGTATGCGGCAAGTCGATGGCCCACAACCTCCAGCAGGAAAGCCAAGCCGACGCCAACAAATGCAGCCACCCAAGAAGGGACAGAAGGAAAGGAAGGACCACCAAAAACACCCCATACTGCCGCCAAGAAGCACACAGGTGGGACACCAACAAACAAGCCACCTGACCACCAACGGACATGAGATCCCCGAGGCAGAACGTAATCAGCCTTGCCAAGGGTCACCGCAGCCTAGGAAGAGGCAGAGCCAGCAAGATCTCGGGTGCGACCACAAAGGAAGCAGAGCCGGAAGCCTAAGCCGGCAAGAAGGAGATAGAACGTCCGCCGTACAGAAAGAACGAACACAACCAAGCTCGCCAGAGGATGGAAACCATTGGGTCTGACATGAGACACCAGAGAAGTGACATCGCAAGACCCTCAAAAAAAAAAAAAAAAAAAAAAAAAAAAAAAAACAGGCAGGGTAAGCCAGGAAAACAGGAAAGCAAACCTGGCAACAAGAAGTCCAAAAGGCACAAACAAAACACACAACAGTTGTGAAGAAGGAAATGATAAAAAGACTAGCAGAAACGCCCCCAGCACCAGCGGCCAGTGGACAAGAGTGAAGCAGGAAGACGAGGAACGAATGCATGAGGAAGGGAAGTGGCGGAGGCTAACCCCACACCCAGCGTCCAGTGCAGAGAAGAGCCCAATAGGCTCCGGAAACTGGAACAGGAAAGCGAATAATAGGCGAGGGGCAAGACGAAGAGCCCAAGCTCATCCCCAGCCAGCACAACGAGGCGAGGACAATGAGGTTAGGACAGAGAATCCAAGGAACATGGAAAAACAAGGCCCGGCACAGCAAGACCAGCAAGAAAGTTGGGTCCTCAAAAAGCAAGGGAACAAAAAAAAAAACCAACAAGGAAGGCGCCAGAAGGAGCACAGAAGGCCCGAACAAAACGCCACAACCAGACCCCTACACGCAGCCACAGTATCAAACCACAGCAACCCTTCACCACACTATTATTACACACTTGTGTATTGTGCCAATACATAAGAAGTTGACATAATAGCATTAGAGATCTGCCATGAGGATGATAACTAATGATAATAAATGCATATAGGCCACCGCCAAGCAGCACATGGTCCAAGGAGGAGCAAGATAGTAAACGAGCAGGTCTTATAACAATAATGAGAGAGATTATAGCGAGAGCGGATAACGATAGATCACAATTGTTGATAGTCGGTGACTTCAACTTGAAATCCATAGGCTGGGAACCAAAAATTTTCTCTTGTATAGTCAAAATGCAGTCTCTGATCACGGGAAGCTAAAAAAAAAAAAAAAAATTGTACGCGACATACTTTAGCCATGATAGTGCTGGGAAGTTGAGCAAATTGCTGGTTCAAGTTGCGCGCTGAGTGATGAAGCGCTGGGGGGTCGGTGGGCACTGCCACCCCGTAGGGCGGCAGTTGCCGTGGATATAATGTTTCGCAATTATTTTGATGTTTCTCATTCGTTTCTTCTCTGGTTTTTTGCTGTAATATTATTCAAAAGTGTAATTTGTGGAATTTATATAGTTCAATGTGTGGAACATCACTATGCTCAAAATTATGGGGCTCATATATGTGACATACATATTAAACGATCAATCGAACATTGTTTTGTTGTTATTACATTAAATACACACACACGCATTGTATGTACCCATCTACATACGTGCTGACCATAACGAACCACTAAATTGTTATGGTGAGCCCAAAAAACATGAGTGAGCTGCCACACCCAGCCAGCCCTCCCTCACTCCTCCAACACCTTACTCGCCAACATTCCTCCTACCATACTGTTATTGTTTTTTTTACACTATTTACACTTGTTATGTATAAGTACATGTTTTATTCACCATAACTATACAACTAAGCCAGTATTGTGTCCAAACACTACAGTGGCCACCATACACTGCATGACAAGTCACACAGCAGGTGATGCTACGAATACGACTCCCCTCCATCACCAAAATGGCTTCTCCTAACATATTGCTGTTGGTGTTAATACACTATTTTCACATGTTATATATAAGTATATACATTTGTGATCACTGTAGCAAACCACTAAGCTAGTATGATGAGTCCAAACAAAAGTGGCTGCCACACACAGTAACACTACCTCGACTCCCTTCATCCCTCACCAAAATTCCTCCTCCCACAATAATACACAGAGCTAATTATCACCACAATCCTACTATTATATGAATCCTGGTCACTAAATCCTGTAAATGAGTAACTTACCACAAGTTTATTTTGTAAAGGAACACGAGAAGTCGTTTGAAGATTCCTAGATGGGACGAAATAATGCTGTGGGTTAGCACTGTGAACATCTTGAACAGCATTGATTCACTGATATTTGAACATTGTACACAGTCTTTATCACACTCAGGCTCTTCTGTAATACTATCATGGCTAAATAATACCAGGTACATATGTATTTGACATTATTAGGCGATGCTGTGGTCACAAGCTAAACAGCAGTGCTGTGAGCTCATGCTGCGTGTGTCAGCCTTGGTGGCTTACGCAGTAAGCTCTCACACCCGAGAATGTTGCCCACGATTTTTAAAAAAATAAGAGTCTGTTTCCAACCCTGGAAACACAAACCGAAACTGTCTCTATTTTCCGCTTGTTACAACTTGTAATAAAGTTGTTACATCTTGGCTTAACATGTTTATGACGTATTAGAATGTTGTTACAACTTGTTATATTGGTTGTTATAACTGGTTAGGAGGTGTTAAAACTTGTTTGAACGTTGTACCAACGTCGTAGTTTCGGTGTGTATTTGGCGGGAAGGGCCCTGAGGAAGCTGATGTGAACCCCATGTAGCCGCAGAGGTTTTGAATAAAACGCTATACCTACGAGATCCCTGAGGCATGTTGCGCACCACCTGTCGAGAGCCTAAAAGCGCATTGCGCAGGTGCAGTGAGATTTTCATGCTTTCAGTGTCAAAAAAAAAAAAAAAAAAAAAAAAAAAAAAAAAAAAAATGCTAACTTCTACGTTCTCACACTTTCACACAAGAAATAATACAACCTGGCACAGTAATTCAATGTAAGCAAAGATTTTATTGACTTAACACTTAAATGGCGCATGGCTATATACCATTTGACACCCACAGGCGCATAAAAAAAAAAATATTATTTCTTCCTAACCTGTTAATTTGTGTTCACTGATCATGGAAAAAATAATAAAAAAATCGTAAGTGGCATATATTGCCCGCTATAGGGCAGGGAAGTCTGGCAAAAAACAGGCGCTGACTCAGCGTGTGTCCCAGGCGATCTGTTGCTCGCCAGCTGTCAGGCCAAAGTTGCCACAAAGAGATAATTGCCTAATTATTTCAATGTCTCTGATTGATTTTTCGTAGTTTTTATGCTGTAATATTATTCAATAGTGTGTAGTGTAATATGTTTTTATAATGAAATGAGTGAATCATCGCTGTACTCAAAAATATGGTGTGCATATTGTTGATTCAATTATGTTCATCAAACAGTGAACAAATACTGTGTCAGTTATTACACTGTATACACAGGTTATATATAAGTATCTGCATGTTTTGTTCACCATAACGAACCACTAAGTTGCTATTATGAGTCAAAAAGTAACGAGGCATGACCGCCACACACTCCCTCCCTCAACACCTCACTCGCCCATATTCTCCTCCCACCATACTGTTTTTGCTTTTATTCACTATATACAGATGTTATATATAAGTATTTACATTCGTGTTCACCATAACGAACCACTAAGTTGGCACGCTGAGTGGCAGTGGCAGTGGCAGCCCGCCACTGGCTGCTACTCCTTCCCTCCCTCCCTCCCTCACCTCACCTGACTTGCCACCACTCTCCTCCCACCATACTGTTTTTGCTTTTATATAATGTACAGACGTTATATATAAGTATTTACATGTTTTGTTCACCATAACTGTACATCTAAGCTTGTATTGTGAGTAAAGGCACAAAGATGTAGCTACTCACACAGTCAGCTGGTGGCTGCCGCCCTCAAGGTAAGGCACACTAATATTTCTCCTCCAACAATACTGTATGTGGTGTTATTACGCTATATACACACATTATATATAAGTACTGTATCTGTTTTATTCACCATACTTGTACAAGTAAACTGGTATGGTGCCCAAAGACCATCGTGATCACCAGTAAACAACATAAGTCGTGCAGACGACACCACCGCCCTCACCAAAATGGCAGCTCCCAACCTCCTACTCTTGTTGTTTATACCCTTTATACACACGTTATATATATGTGTCTACATTTGTGTTCACCATAGCGAACCACTAAGCTGGTATGGTGAGTGCAGCAAGATGGATAAGCTATTTACTGTTAGTATAAGTAAGACTGTTTAGTATTTTCAGGTTACAGTTGTGTGTGTAAACTAAAGTCTTTGAAAATGTAATAAGTTATTACGTAACACGTTCAAGCGTCGCATCAGACTAGAAATAAAAATGAATTTTGGAGAATTGATTTTTCAATTACCATCGTCAGTAAAAAGAAACATAAGAAATATCGAGAAAGTTTGTTAGAATTATTAATCTCAATTTTTTGGTCATATTTAACCCTTAAATTGCGCATCGCATCATGTGATGCTTTGCCCGACTTGCAGTAAATTGCGCATCACATCATATGGTGCTTTGGACTACCGCACATGATTTGAAAGGCCTGCGGGGTATTGGGGGTCCCCATACGCTGCCCAGGGGCTATAGTAAACAGCCGCCATTTTGAAAAAATATCCAGCTCACGCTACTATCGTGTGGGAGGCCTCAGTTACCCAGCAGCCACCATGTCGAGCACACGGCCGAACGCTTCCCGGGCACGCCCCACGCAATCACTCACCCAAGAGCAAATAATCAGTGAATTATTTTCCCATGGTGAGGAATGTGACTTTGATGACTCTGATATACATAAAGACTACACACAATTGACCGATTAAGATAGCATGGACAGTGAAAATGCGATACAGCCGCCTCCCATGACAAGGCCTATACACTCACCCATGCCAACTTGCCCAGTGTGTACTTCAGTTCACCCTCGACCACACAGTTCCTGTGCTTATTTAGAGTCTGAGGATATTTTCGGTGACGAGTCAGAGGAATGTGACACTTTTTTCTGGTTTTAGTGAAGTGGAATCAGAACATTACCGAGCCTGGTGCCAGTACCAGTGGTGTTACTGGGCGAGATTTTGTCGTGTCAGCAGCGTCTCACCCAGCCAAGCGCCACCACATGGAACATCATCATGAGGCACCAAGAGCCTCATGTTCAGGTGCTTCTACCTCATGTGCACGTAGTGGCCGTACTGTGTATAGACGGGCTTCATCTCCTGGTCCACAGGGTGCATCGCTTCCTCACCGTAGTGTCCCTGTTGTGCCCCCTGCGTCTCGCAGGACACCAGGTGTACTAGTGTGGAGTGATGGTGCTAGTTTTATTCCCCGAATTCTTGCCTTTGACAATAAAAACGTTGGGATTACAGAGCTTTTCCCTGATAATGGAGAAGATATGAGTGAATGTGATTATTTTACAGCATTCTATGATGAGCCGCTCGTGGAATATATTGTACACGAAACAAACCTTCATGCGGCTCATCTCCTTAGAAGAGAGATCACAGAATTTTCATGATTGCAACGTTGGAAAAACACCAATGTAGGTGAAATGTGTGTGTTTCTAGCGATATGTATGTTGATGAAACACTGTGTCAGACACAAACTCACAGATTACTGGAGCAAAGATCTGACTATTCCAACACCTTTCTCCGGGAAATATATGTCCCGAGACAGATTTCAGATACTCCTCAGGTGTCTGCATTTTCCAAGTAATGAGGTCCAGACAGAGGATGATAGACTTTGGCGAGTCAGGCACTATATGAATGAAGTGATTGGAAAATTCAGAGATTTTTATGTACCAGCACAGAAGCTGGTGATTGACGAATCCCTTGTACTTTTCAAAGGACGTGTTTCATTCAAACAGTATATTCCCTCCAAACGAAACAAATTTGGCTTGAAATTCTTTGTACTGTGTGACTGTATACGTGTTACACACGATTCTGTATTCAGCTAGCGATGTAGACATTCCCGGTAACGACGAACACGGTTTCTCGGGTAGTGTGGTGAAGTCACTGATGGCACCATGGATGAACAAGGGCCCGTCCTATACACAGATAATTACTGTACAAGTCCATTGCTAGCTAGGTTCTTGATTGAAAATAGAACTGGATTGGTTGGCACAGTAAAGGCACGAAGAAGGGAAATGCCAGTGTTTGACGGTGGACTTGCAGTTGATGAGTGCCAGGTAGGGAAATGTGATCAAATACTCTCTGTACGGTGGAAAGACAAGAGAGAGAAGTGAACCTGCTGACATCCCTTTCATGAGGGTACAATGTAATTACCTAAGTGTAATTACAGGATGAGAGCTACGCTCGTGGTGTCCCGTCTCCCCAGCACATTTTTGTCATATAATGCATTGAAATTACTGACGGTTTTGGCCTCCACCACCTTCTCACTTAACTTGTTCCAACCATCTACCACTCTGTTTACAAAAGTGAATTTTCGTATATTTCTCTGGCAGCTTTGTTTCATTAGTTTAAATCTATGACTTCTTGTTCTTGAAGTTCCGGGTCTCAGGAATTCTTCTCTATCAATTTTATCGATTCCTGTTACTATTTTGAACGTAGTGATCATATCGTCTCTTTTTCTTCTATCTTCTAGTTTTTGCATATTTAATGCCTCTAACCTCTCCTCGTACCTCTTGTCCTTCAGTTCTGGGAGCCACTTAGTGGCATGTTGTTGCACCTTTTCCAGTTTGTTGATGTGCTTCTTAAGATATGGGCACCATACAACCGCTGCATATTCCAGCTTTGGTCTAATAAAAGTCGTGAACATTTTCTTTAGTATTTCTCCATCCATGTATTTAAAAGCAATTTTGAGCTTAGAAAGTGTAGCACAGGCTCCTCGCACAATGTTCTTAATGTGGTCCTCAGGTGACAGTTTTCTATCTAGAACCACCCATAGATCCCTTTCTTTGTCAGAATTCTTTAAAGATTTCTCACATAATTTATAGGTTGTGTGGGGTCTATGTTCTCCAATTCCACATTCCATAACATGGCATTTATTCACATTAAATTTTATTTGCCAAATGTTGCTCCATATGCTTATTTTATCCAGGTCTTCTTGAAGGGCACGACAATCATCTAGGTTTCTTATCTTCCCTATTATCTTAGCATCATCCTCAAACATGTTCATGTAATTCTGTATTCCCACTGGTAGATCGTTTTTGTAGACAATGAACATTACCGGTGCAAGAACTGAACCTTGTGGTACTCCACTTGTAACATTCCTCCAATCCGATACCTTGCCTCTGATTTCGGCCCTCATTTTTCTGTCAGGAAATTTTTCATCCATGTTAATAGCTTACCTGTCACTCCTCCAATATGTTCCAGTTTCCAGAACAACCTCTTATAGGGAACTCTGTCGAAAGCCTTTTTTAGGTCTAGATAGATGCAGTCAACCCAACCATCTCTTTCCTGTAAAATCTCTGTGGCTCAATCATAAAAACTGAGGAAGTTCATTACACAGGATCTTCCAGATCGAAAACCATACTGTCAGTCTGATATTATATCGTTTTCCTCCAGGTGTTCTACCCATTTAGTTATAATTATTTTTTCCAATATTTTGACTTACACTTGTCAATGATACAGGTCTATAATTAAGGGGGGTCTTTCCTGTTTCCACTTTTGTAGATTGGAACTATGTTAGCCTTTTTCCACACATCAGCTACAACTCCTGTACACAGGGCTGCCTGAAAAATCAGTTGAAGTGGAATGCTGAGCTCAGGTGCACATTCTCTCAGAACCCATGGTGAAACTCCATCTAGACCAATTGCTTTGTTCTTACTTAGCTCGTTGAGCATTTTTTCCACTTCATCTCTTTTAACAGTGGCATGCTGCACCGTGTAACGAGAGAACCAGTATATTAGCCAGATTGTGTTCTTGACTACAATCTCAACATGCGTTTCATAAGGTTGACATGATGATTGGCACTATCGAGTGTGTGCGGAAAACATTGAAGTGGACAAAAAAAGTGTTTTTCCATCTTGTTGACATGAGCATGTTGAACTGCTATAATTTGTATCTAGTAAAAACTGGACATAAACCTATTTTCCATTCATTTGCTTTTACACTTGCAACACAGTTATTAGCAAAGTTTGGTCAAGAAGTCCCTGGCATACGAAGACCAGTCATGAACCCAGTGTTGCAGCATGCTGCAACACCCAGGCTCGCTCACATAGATGCCTTTCAGCAACACAGACTAAAGAATTTGCCACCAGCTGGAAAGCGTGCAATAGGCCAACGTGTTTGCATAATATGTAAAACAACAAAACGAAGAGAACAGAAACGTAAAATGGTGCAAACATGGTGTGAAGGGTGTGGAGTTGCATTGTTTGCTGTCGACTGCTTCAGTGACTACCACTCGCTCGAAGATTTCTAAATGTGCAATAATAGTGCAAAAACCTGTACATAGTGCGTGCTAGTGTGTACATATAAAATAATAAACATTGTGATTACTGTACTGTATAAGTTATGTATGTATAATTACTGTATAATGCCGTAATAGAAAACGTTTGTGTGCGCATGTGTATACTCGATGTATACAACATATATTGACAATAACTGTGTAATAACATGATGTGCAACACAATTAGTGACTAATATTGCAAAGAATACACGTGTAGACACTGTAAATAATGACGCAAAAATAAATTCGTGGCAACTCTGGCTGCTTGAAGACCGGGCGCAACGCCTCCGGGACGCACCGTGCATGAGCGAATATGTAAACTGTGACGTCATCATCCATCTTCTCGGCTTAATTGCATCGCCAGTAAGTACAATTGATTTTTTCCCGTGATCAGGGAACACGACTTAACAGGTTAGGAAAAAAAAAAATTATTATTTATTTATTTATTTATTTATTTATTTATTTTGTATGCACCTGTGGGTGTCAAATGGTATATAGCCATGCTCCATTTAAGGGTTAACAACATATGTTTACAAGAATCCCAACCCAACCTAACCTATATTAACCTAACCTAAACTAACTCAACTATATCAATAATTTATGTTCTTAACCCCTGCACTGCACAAAGCGCCTTTAGGCGCTCTGAGCGTTGTGCTTTTTGGTTTTTAATTAGGCTTTATTTTAATGTTTTTTAATTTTTTCATTACTCTGTGTTTTGAAATGGAAAAAGTGGACTTTGGAAACATTTTGACATTAATTTTACCTGAATATTTATAAAAACAACAAAAATATGTCCTTGACAATTGCACCAAGATGTTTTTGCCAAAAATGGGCGAGTAGTGCAGGGGTACATATAATAGAGTAATAATAATTCAAATAAACTGGAAACAATTTATTGAAAATAAAGAAAATCACTGGGCCTATTAAGCAAATTAGGCCTTGCATAGTAGGCCGAGAAGTGTGTCCTGGCTACTAGGTTTGACATTTTATATATATACAGTGGTACCTCTATTAACGAGTTTAATCCGTTCTGGCACCGAGCTCGTTACCTGGAAAACTCGTCTTTGGAAGCAAATTTCCCCATTTAAAATAAAGGAAATAAATTTAATCCGTTCCACTCACAAAAACATCCATACTTGTATGACATTTTTTAATGTAAATATAATACTGCACATGTAATTATAAATGTTTTGTTGCACTGTTTTAATGTTTACTTTACCTTATGAAGAGTCGTTGCTGGCTTGAGGGAGACGATGGGGAGGTGGGATGGAGGAGAGGGGTTATGGTGTGGAAGGAGAATCCACCTCTGAGTCAGGCGGGCTCTCTCTTCTTGGGATTTTCACCCCACTGGGACCAGGTTGTGGTTCACTATCACTGGCTCTTCTTTTCTCTACTTTTGGAAAGAACTTTTCTATTGACAATTGCTTTTGTCTTTGTTTTAGGATGTCCCTAAAACGAGACAGCAAATTGTCATTAAACATGTTCACACACCGGGTTGTCACTGCTTGATCAGAGTGATGTCAGTGGAAGAGGCAGCATCCTCCCTTACCTCCTCATTCCCTTACTAATGGTGTAAATTGTTGATGAGGACCTGCCATACTCCCTTGTGAGATCAGTCACACAGACACCACACTCATGCTTTGCTATAATTTCCTTCTTCATATCCACAGTAATTGTATCTTTCTTCCTCTTGACAACACTATCTTTAGCAAGCAGCTTCTTTGAAGACATTGTTTGTTACAAATTGTAGTCGCAAAACCACTAAAAACCCAAAGAAAAGAGCAAATAAATCCAGAGGGATGCTTGTCGTGCGAGATACAACAACAACACTGGCGTCGGAGGCGTCCGAGAATTTGCGAGAACCCGCGAGACGCTAGGAAGCAGCACGTGGTTTCGCTCGTTAATAGAGGCGAGCTCGTCAATAGAAACAAATTTGCTGCGAGTGGCTTGCTCGTTACTGGAAAAACTCGTTAATAGAGCCACTCGTTAATCGAGGTTCCACTGTATATATATATATATATATATATATATATATATATATATATATATATATATATATATATATATATATATATATATATATATATATATATTTTGGTAGCAGTCTTTCCTGTAGACATATATTATTAAATTTATAATCAACAATCACAGCAATCAACAGCCAATTAATGCACAACTATATTCTACCCACTTCAAGACTCTGCTCCAATATAGAAGCATCGTATTTAATAATATATATATATATATATATATATATATATATATATATATATATATATATATATATATATATATATATATATTATTATTAAATATGATGCTTCTATATTGGAGCAGAGTCTTGAAGTGGGTAGAATATAGTCACAAAAAAAAATCCAAAAAATCTTTCGTCTTATAGAAGTGTTCATTTTTGTTCCCTGATCATGGAAAAAATAAAAAAAAATCGTAGGTGGTATATTTTAGCCTCAATAGGGAAGGGAAGTGTGGCAAAAAAGGGGCGTTGGCAGAGCCTTCGCCAGACAAGGTCTACTCCGCCCGAGCTGTCAGACGGCAGTTGCCACAAATATATCATTACCTAATTATTTCAATGTCTGATTTTTTTTTAGTTTTTTTGCAGTAATATTATTCCATACAGTGAATTGTGGTATATTTATATTATAAAATGTGTGAACCATCACTGTACTCAAAATTATGGTGTGCATATAAGTGATTCAATTATTATGTTCATAAAACAATAAACAAATAGTTTTGCTGTTGTTACACTATATACACAGGTTATATATAAGTATCTGCATGTTTTGTTCACCATAACGAACTACTAAGTTCGTCTTGTGAGTCAAAAAGCAACGAGGAGTGACCACCAAACACCAGCGAGCCACTCACTGCCACTCTCTCACTCACCACTTCACTCACCCTCATTCACCTCCCACAATACTGTTTTTGCATTTATTCACTATACACAGATGTTATATATGTATTTACATGTTTTGTTCACCATAACTGTACATCTAAGCTTGTATGGTGAGTAAAGGCACAAAGACGTAGCTACTCGCACAGTCAGCTGATCGGCGGCCGCTCTAAAGGCCAGACGCACTAATATTTCTCCTCTAACAATATTGGTTGTGGTGTTATTACGCTATATACACAATTATATATAAGTATCTACCTGTTTTATTCACCATACTTGTACAAATAAGCTGGTATGGTGCCCAAAGACCATAGTAGCCATCAGTAAACAACATGCCAAGTCATGCAGACGACGCTCCTCTCACAAAATGGCGGCTCCCAACCTACTCCTCTCGCTGTTACCTCACACTATACACACGTTATATATAAGTATCTACATTTGTGTTCACCATAGCGAACCACTAAACTGGTATGGTGAGTGCAGTCAATAAATGGTGGCCACACAGTCAGAAGATGACACCCACAACCTTCTCTCCACAGCCTTACTCCACCCTCCATCGAGCACAGTGCTAAATATCACCACAATCAAGCTGTTATCAGAATCCTGGTCAGTTTTATCACAGTCAAGGGGCTTCAGTAATACTATCACTGCTAAATAATAGCAGTATCATTTATATTTTGGCATTTGTAGGCGATGCTGTGGTCACAAACTGAACAGCGGTGCTGTGAGCTCGTGCTGCGTGCGCCAGCCTTGGTGGCTTGCTCAATGTTGACGCTCTCACACCCAAGAATGTTGGGCTGGATTTTTTTCTAGGTGGCATCTGGCAACTATTGGTCATGGCTGTACTATAGCTGCCCCTATCCCAGGCCGGGCATTTAAATTATAGCGCTAGACACGAAATCATATATATATGATGTGCGCGGTTTTGGTTTTGTCACTGATATCAGTTATATATGATATGTGCGGTTTGAGGGTTAATAATTCTAACACAAATTTTCTCAATGTTTCTTATATTCTTTTTCACTGTTGATTGTAACTAAAAAATCAATTCTCCAATATTAATTTTTATTTCTAGTCTGACGCGACACTTGAACGCGTTTCATAAAACTTATTACATTTTCAAAGACTTTAGTTTACACACACACAACTATAACTGAACAGAGCTTTTAAACAGCTTCGAATTTATACCTGCATTTGGGAGAGGTGATATGTTACAACAGTTTTGAATGAGATGAAAACACAGAACACGAAACAATGGGTATAATATTTTGTAAGTTAAAGGGAAGAATGGAAGTAACTGCAAAGGGCCTATTGGCCTATATTTCTTGATGCTTCTATATTGGTGTGGAGTCTTGAAGTGGGTAGAATATAGTTGTGCATTAATTGGCTGTTGATTGCTGGTGTTGACTTCTTGATGTGTAGTGCCTCGCAGATGTCAAGCTGCCTGCTATCGCTGTATCTATCGATGATTTCTGTGTTGTTTGTTAAGACTTCTCTGGTGATGGTCTGGTTGTGGGAAGAGATTATATGTTCCTTAATGGAGCTCTGTTGCTTATGCATTGTTAATCGCCTGGAAAGAGATGTTGTTGTCTTGCCTATATACTGAGTTCTTTGAGGCTTAGTCCCCAAGTGGGCATTTGAAGGCATAGACGACGTTGGTCTCTCTTAACCCTTAAACTGCGCATGGCGTATATATATATGCCCTGAGTAACATGTCCCATGGTACGCATGGCGTATATATACGCCATAGGGTGCCAGGCCCGATTCAAATGGCCCACGGCTACATGGGGTTCACATTAGCTTCCTCAGGGCTCTTGTAAACAGACGCCATTTTTAAAAAAAATCGTAGGCAATAATCTCAGGTGTGAGAGGCACAGTACTGTTGGAGCAACCAAGGCTGGCGCACGCAGCATGAGCGAGCAGCATTGCTGTTCAGCTTGTGACCACAGCATCGCCGAAAAATGTCAAAATAAATATATAATTGTTATTATTTAGCGATGACAATATTACGGATGACCCCTGACTGTGATATAAATAACCAGGGTTGTGATAATAGCAGGATTGTTGTAATAATTAGCGCTGTAGGAGGAGTGATGCTGAGGGACGGAGGGAGACAGCATCGTTTACTGAATGTGTGGCCACCTGTTATTGTTTACATTCACCATACCAGCTCAGTGGTTCTCTATGGTGAACACAAATGTAGATACTTATATATAATGTGTGTATTAGTGTAATAACAGCAAAAGGATTATGCTGAGAGGAGCCATTTGGGTGACGGAGGTGACGTCGTCTACACTATTTGTCAAGCTGTTTAGGGTGGCCACTATGCTCTTTGGGCGCACTACAAGCTTAGGTGTACAGTTACGGTGCATAAAACATGTAGATATTTATATATAATGTGTGTATATAGGGTAATAACACTGCAAATAGTATTGTTGGGGGAGAAAGTTTAGTGTGTGTGACCTTGAATGAGTGAGGGAGCCACCAGCTGTGTATAGCGACAACTCTTAGTGCCTGAACTAACTATATCAGCTTAGCTGTACAGTTGTGGTGAACAAAATATATACATACTTATATATAACGTCTGTATATAGTGTAATAACACCACAAATGGTATTGTTCGGGAAGAAAGTTTAGTGCGTGTGTTGAGGGAGTGGCAGCGAGTGGCTGGCTAGTGTGTGGTGGTAACTCTTCATTGCTTTCGACTCTCAATACCAACTTAGTGGTTCGTTATGGTGACCAAAACATGCAGATACTTATATAAAACCTGTGAATTGAGTGTAATAGCAGCAAAACTATTTGTTTATTGTTTTATAAACATCATAATAGAATCACAAATATGCACACCATACTTTTGAGTATAGCGATTATTCACCACTTTTATTATATAAATATATTACAATACACACTATTGAATAATGTTACTGCAAAAAAAATATAAAAAATCAATCGGAGACATTGAAACAATTAGGTAATAATATCTTTGTGGCAACTCCCACCTGTCAGCGCGGGTGGCTCTGACGATCGCTCTGTCAACGCCCACTTTTTGCCAGACTTCCTCGGTCAATTGCGCCCAAAATTTGTCACCTACGATTTTTTTTAATTTTCCCGTGCTCAGGGGACACAAATTAACTTGTTTAGAAGATGAAATTTTTTTTTATTTTTTTTTCTTGCGCACAGGGGTGTAAATGTCCCCAGGACCCCTGAGCAGTGTAAGGGTTAAAGTGTTCTGCTTTGTGTCTGGAGTTTCTCATGAGTAGGTTGGCCATTTTTTTTGGTTTTATAGTAAATCGTCAATTGTATCTTCTGATTTTTGTCTGTAGGGATAATGTTCCTATTAACAATATCTTTCAGGACCCTTTCCTCCGTTTTATGAGCTGTGGAAAAGAAGTTCCTGTAAAATAGTCTAATAGGGGGGTACAGGTGTTGTGTTAGTTGTCTCTTCAGAGGTTGCATGGCGTTTCACCTTCCTTCTTATGTCTTCAACGAAACCATTGGAGAAGCCGTTGTTGACTAGGACCTGCCTTACCCTACAGAGTTCTTCATCGACTTGCTTCCATCCTGAGCTGTGGCTGAGAGTACAGTCGACATAAGCATGGTCGACAACACACCTCTTGTACCTGTCTGGGCAGTCATTGTTGGCATTGAGGCACATTCCTATGTTTGTTTCTTTGGTGTAAACTGCAGTATGGAAGCCTCCGCTCCTTTCCGTGACTGTTACATCTAGAAAAGGCAGCTTCCCATCCTTCTCCATCTCGTCAGTGAAACTCAACACAAAATTCTGCTTGAATGCCTCCTTCAGCTCCTGCAGACGTCTGACATCAGGTGCCTATGTAAAAATGTCATCAACATACCTGCAGTATATAGCAGGTTTCAAGTCCATGTCAACTAAGACCATCTGCTCGTTGGTACCCGTGTAGAAGTTCACAAACACGACACCTAGGGGAGAACCCATGGTTACCCCATCTACTTGCTTATACAAGTACCCAACTGGGCTCAAGAAGGGTGCCTCTTTAGTACAAGCTTGGAGTAGTTTCCTTAGAATGTTTTCTGGTATGTCAAGAGGAGTACAGGCCGGATCACGATCCACTCTGTTCGCTGTCATCCCAATTGTTTCATCCACAGGTACGTTGGTAAACAGTGATTCTACATTCAATGAGGCTCTTATCCCTGTGGCTCGTGTTCCCTGCAGTAAGTCAACAAATTCCTTTGGAGACTTCAGGCTGAAAGCACAAGGTACATAAGGAGTCAGCAAGCCGTTGAGTCGCTTCGCCATTCTCTACGTGGGTGTGGGTATCTGGCTGATGATTGGCCAAAGTGGGTTTCCAGGTTTGTGGGTCTTTACATTTCCATACGCATACCCAGGTTTGTTTTCTCCAATAACCTTTGGCAGGTGGAGTCCGGATTTCTTGGCGTTTACAGTTTCGATCAATCTGTTTACTTTTGTTTTCAATTCGGCTGTAGTGTCTTAAGTTACCCTTTGGAATTTAGTTTGATCAGAGAGTATGAGGTTCATTTTTGCCAGATATTCGTCTTTTTTAAAAATAACGTATATTGGTGACTTGTCACCTCTCCTGACGACTATCTTCTTGTTCTCACGAAGGCTCTTAGCTGCCGCTTTGCGCTCGGGGGGACAGTATGGTGCTTGTGTAGTTGCTTCGAATCTTTCCTTCTGCAATAAGTTCTGCTTGCAAGGTGTCTTTAGTGGTAACCCTCTTTTGCATCTCGAGGTTGAATATGTTGTCCAGTAGGATCTCCAACTCTTTTCCGGGCTATCTTACTTGGTCTGGACATAATGTGACAGTTTATACCCAGATTTAGGAGAGGGATTTGGTCCTCAGTGAGGTTGATTCCAGCAAGATTTAGGAAGCCATCTCTGGGTCGTGAAATCTCCATAGGTCCTCCATTGTATATATAATGTTGTTAGTTTCGTGATGGTCCTGGTTTCGGTGCTGTGGTGATGTCGCTATGTGAGGATGTCGAGGTGTTGGTCGATAAGAGTTATTCCTCTTTATTGCAGAAGGGGGAAAGATTCGAGGCAATTACAGAAGCACCATACTGTCCCCCGAGCTCAAAGCGGCAGTTAAGCTGCCAGGTCTCCTGGTTGGTAGCTTGAAGTGCCAGCTCATTTGATGCGGCTGCTTGCAGCATGACATGGAAGGGTTCTTTTGTAACCCTTACCCCCCTCCCCGCTCGGCCCGTTGATGCCGTGAGGGGGGCTTAGTGGGCGGCTGCCGGAGTGTGATGCTCCTTGGGACAGTCCTCTGTCCTTTTCTACCCTTGTGCTCCTGCTTCCGTCCTCTCCAATTGTGCCGAGCATCTTTTCCTTTTCCTTCTGTTTCGTTTTTTTCCCCCTCTTCTCCTATCTGCTTGTCAAATTCCTGCCGACCTTTGCTTGTTTTGGATCTTTCTTTGGACTTCTTCTATTTTGATGCCCGGGTGCTTGAGGAGGCATACTCTTGCACCCGTAGAACTGTAGTACCCAACGTCTCGAGCGAGGGGAACCTTTTATTGTCAATCCCCCTTTCGTCGCTGAACCCGATCTCGACGGACTGACGGTTCTTAAGGTGGTGTTTGTGGGGCGTATACTCATGACGCACCCCTAGGGGGCCCCGGCATGATCGGCGATAGCTTCCTGTTGGGTGTCCTGCCTCTAATTGTGGCTCCATGGTGGGTATGGGGGCACATTCATGGATGAAGTTTTTTCTCCTCGTCTTTGTCATTGAATGTTTTTGTTGTACCCTCTCAGGCTCGTGGGGTGGGCGACCAAGCCCCCGAGTCGGCCTGTATTGGAAGACCAGGCTCCGTAGCTCCTGCTGCGTTGGGCCCCGACCTTGCTCCTCCTTTGACCGTCCTGACTTCTTCCCCCAGCTCCCCTCCCTCCTCTGTGGTTGGGTCGAGCCTCCAGGTCCCAGTGGTGACCACTTCGTCCCCTGGTGCGGCTAAGTCTCTTGTTGTGACTACTGCGCCTTTTGTCCCCTCTCAGGGGGTTCTCATCGCCGTCAGCGCCACGGCCGCATTCGCTCATTTCCTTCCTCTACTGATGCGTATCAGGCCTTGTTTGGTCCTGCTTCATGGGCCAAATACTTTGATCTCCTCCCTCTTGATTCCGCGCCTCCTGACGATTTTTCTCTCCATCGGCATCTCGTTGATTCCGTGGATGCGTCTGTCACCTTCAACCCCACTCGTCTCGGTACACGTGTCGTTGCTGCTCCTTCTCAGGATGCAGCTTCCCGCTTGGCTGCCTTATCCTGCCTTGGTGAGATCCCTGTTCGGGTCTCTAAGAACACTCGGTTGAATGCCAGTGTTGGCACTATTCTCCTCCCGCCCCATGTTGCAACCGGTGTTCGGAATCTGCAGGACTGCCACGATGACATTCGGCATATCCTTGATGCCCAAGGCCATTCTGTCCTCCAGGTTGACTCGTTTACTCGTCCCCCTCGTGGTCGCCGCCGTCAACCCCTTCGAGTTGTGAAGGTCACCTTTGATGGTAGGACCCTTCCATCCTCTGTCATTCTCGCTGGCGCCAGGTGCTCTGTCCAGGAGTATATTCCTTCTCCTCGACTTTGTAACAAGTGCTGGAGGTTTGGGCATGGTGCCCTCCGCTGCTCTGGGACTGTCTCTCTCTGTCCTTTGTGTGGGGGTGAAGGTCACTCTAAGTCGGAGTGCACTTCTCCCCAAGCTCGCTGCCTCAACTGTGGTGAGGCCCATCCTACCTTCTCCCGTGCCTGTATCCATTACAAGCTTGAGGCAGCCGTCCTCAACTTGAAGCACCGGGAGCGTTTATCTTTTCCTGAGGCGAGGCGCCAGGTTCGCCGGCTCCCGCCTTATGCTAACGTCTCTTATGCTCGCGTGTTGCGCTCTTCCTCTCCTCGTCCTTCCCACCTTCCTCAGACTCACAACCGTTTCCGGGCCTTGGACCCTGATATGCCCACTGCTCCCTCCTCTGTTCCTTTGAGTTCTGTCCCAAAGGGTCCTCCTGTCCTCTGTCTGGGGTTCCCCTTCTTTCTACCCGGTCTGTCATGTCTCCTGTGTCTTCTTCCTCGTCTCCCTCCGATCCTCCTTCCCATCCTCCTCCTCCATCTATTGCCTCTCCCCGCCGCCTGTCGGTGCAGGCGGATGTCCATCGCTCTCCTAACGGCCGTCGTGTGTGCTCTCGTTCAGCTTCTCCTGTTGACACTGGAATCCGTTGCCCGGTACGTAGTTGCTGGGACACCGGTCTCTTTAAGTCAGAAGCGTAAGCCTGGCTCCTCTCCTTCCTCCCCGGCGGGTAAGAAGGCTTCGCTTTCTTCCTCGACCCCTACTACTGGCTCTATTGCTCCTTCCCCTCCCATTTCAGTGGTTGCGCCCCCTGTTCCTGCTATGGAGGTTTCTTTGGCCCCTGCTTCCCTTTCGGTTGCTGCCCTTGCTGAGGTGCGCTCCCTCTTTCTACTCCCCCTCTTCCTGCTGCTGTCCTTGACTGCTCCTCTCCGTTGTCTCCTCCTCTTCCTCCTCCGGACCCCGCCCGCCCACCTCTGGTCTGTTCTCCCGCTTCCTTCCCTCCGTCTTTGCTCAGTTTACCCATGCCCCCTAACCCTGACTTTGCTGACCCTGATCCCGACCCTGATATTCTTTAACGTGCTGTGTTGCTCTTTCGCCTTTGTTTCTCTTTGTTTTCTGTTGTTGTCCTTTCTCTTCTCGTCGCTGTCTATTCTTCAATGGAACGTTCGAGGTTATTACGCCAATTTCCTCGAACTCCAACTTCTAATTTCGCGGTTTTCGCCCTTTTGTGTCTGTCTCCAGGAGCCGATGCTTGGTGCTCGTCCTGGTCGTTTCGTGGCTATTCCTTTCTCTCCCCCCCCCCCCAGCCATGGCTGGGGCTCCTAATTCTTCTGCTCTCTTGATTCGCGCTGATGTTCCCTTTGTTCCTTTACTTTTTCCTTTGCCCCTCCATTGTTCTGCTGCTCGTATCTTTGTGGGGAAATGGTACACAGTTTGTTCCATTTATCTCCCCC
Source organism: Procambarus virginalis (assembly GCA_020271785.1). Lineage (NCBI taxonomy): Eukaryota > Metazoa > Arthropoda > Malacostraca > Decapoda > Cambaridae > Procambarus > Procambarus virginalis. The sequence continues at coordinate 20,987 of WNGS01100888.1, forward strand.
GAGTGTCCCGCTTTCTCTTCCTGATTTGAAACACCTCTTGGACTCCTTGCCGGAGCCTGTGCTCCTGCTGGGTGACTTCAATTGTCGTCATTCTCTTTGGGGTGACGTTTTGACGAATACCCGGGGTCGCCTTCTTGAGCCGTTTCTCCTCTCTTCTTCCCTGTCTCTTCTGAATTCTGGTGAGCCCACTCATTTGGACTCTCGGACTCGCACCCTTTCCTGTCTTGATCTTTCTCTCTGCTCTTCTTCTCTTTACTTAGATTTCACGTGGCAGGTTCTGATGACCTCCATGGTAGTGATCATTCCCTATCCTTGTTTCCTTTTCTCTTTTCGCCCTTCCCTCTCTTTCCTAGGTGGCAGTTTGCTAAAGCGGACTGGAACCTATTTACCCTCAGTGCTGCTCTCTCTGACCTCTCCCTTCTGCCTCTCCCTCGCGCTCTCCTCCTTTTTCATGACACTTGTCTTGCCGCTCGCTGCCTCCGCTCTATTCCTCGCTCTTCCTCTCGGGGTCCACGGAAGTGCGTTCCCTGGTGGAATGCGGACTGTGCTCGGGCTGTCCGCTGTAAGCGTGCAGCCTGGAAGAGGCACCGCCGTCGGCAGACGACCGATTCTTTTCTTTTCTTTCGGAAAGCGAGTGCGGTGGCCCGTAGGGCCATCCGTACGGCTAAACGTGAATGTTGGGCTTCTTATGTCTCCACAATTACGTCCGAAACTCCCTGCCACAGATCTGGAAGCGTATCCGCAAGATAGCGGGTAAGTTCGTTCCCGATGTTTCCCCGGTCCTTCACCTCCGTGGTACTCTTGTGGCGGACCGTTGCAGGTCGCTACCGAACTGGGTTCCCACTTTTCTTCTGTTAGCTCTGGTCTTCATCTTCCCCAATCTTTCCTTCTTCGTAAACCTGTTCTTGAGTCTCGTCCTTTAGATTTCTGCACTCGTCTTCGACTTTCCTATAACGATCCCTTCTCTCTCTCTGAACTTCGTTCTGCCCTGGCCCTCTGCGGTTCTACGGCGGCGGGCTCCGATGGTATTCATTATGAGATGCTTCGCCATCTCCCTCCGTGCACGTCTCAGTATTTACTGAGTCTGTATAATCGGATCTGGGAGTCGTCGTCAGTCCCTGAGGACTGGCTCGATGCCGTTGTCCTCCCTGTTCGCAAACCAGGGTCTCTGGGAACTTCCCTAAGGACTTTCGCCCTATTGCCCTCACAAGTGTGTCTGCAAACTCTTTGAACGTATGGTTAACGTTCGTCTGATGTGGTTCCTGGAACACCATCACCTCCTCTCCCCTTCTCAATTTGGTTTCCGCAAGTGCCGCAGCACGACAGATGTCCTGGTGAACTTGGAGGTCTATATTCGTACTGCTTTTGCTGCGAAGACCTCCGTTGTTGCCGTCCTTTTGACCTGGAAAAGGCTTACGACACCACTTGGCGATATCATATTCTATCCCAGCTTCATTCTTTTGGCCTTCGTGGTCATCTCCCTCTCTTTCTCCGCAGCTTCCTCTCTCGTCGTTCCTTTCGGGTGCGCCTTGGTACCGCTCTCTCTGCCTCTTTTCAGCAATACGAAGGTGTGCCCCAGGGTAGTGTTCTGAGCACTACTCTTTTTCTGGTTGCCCTCAATGGTCTTCTTTCCTCTCTTCCTTCAGGTGTCTTCTCCGCTCTCTATGTCGATGATCTTACCCTTTGCTGTCAGGGTGATGATTCGCCTCTCCTTCAGCGCCGGCTTCAACTTGCGATTGATGCCGTGTCGTCTTGGGCCACCGATCATGGCTTCAAGTTCTCTACTTCTAAGACTTGTGCCATGTCTTTTACTCGGAAACGGGTCGTTCTTCGTCCCCTTGTCACTTTATGGTCATCCCTTGAGTACAAAGATTCCGCGAAGCTTTTGGGGTTATTCCTTGACACTCGTTTGTCTTGGTCTCCCCATATCTCTTACCTCCGTGTTGAGTGCTCTAAGGCCCTTACCCTCTTCGAGTATTGTCCCATACTTCTTGGGGAGCGGATAGGCGCACTCTCCTTGCTTTGCATTCCTCTCTCGTCCTGTCTAAGCTCGATTATGGTTGCCCTGCTTACTCTTCTGCTTCTCCTTCTGCTCTTCGCCGTCTTGATGCTTTGCACCATACTGGGCTGCGCCTCAGTTCTGGTGCCTTTCGTTCGACTCCCGTCCTTAGCTTGTATGTTGACACTGGCTTCCTGTCTCTCCAGGACCGCCGTGATCGCTACTGTCTTCGCTATCTTGCGCGGTCCTTGCAACATCCTTCCTCTCGCCTCTGTCGTGCTTTAACTTTTACCCCTCCTGCGGTTCCTGTTCCTCTTCACCACCTCCCTCTTTCTGTCCGGTTATCTCGCTTACAGGATTCTCTTTCCGTTCGTGTTTCTAATGTTTCTCCTCGTGTTGTTCCTTCTTTGCCCCCGTGGAGAGTCCCCCTTCCGCAGTTTTGTACGTCCTTGACCCGCGTCACTAAAGCTTTTACCCTCCTACGGTTCTAAAACGCCTTTTTTGAGCACTTTTCTTCTCACTCCCGCTCCGTTTCTGTCTTCACCGATGGGTCTAAGTCTGCGGACGGTGTTGGCTACTCTGTTGTTTTTCCTGATCGCACTTATATGTGTCGCTTACCTCCGGAGACTAGCATCTTACAGCGGAGCTTTATGCTATTCTCTATGCTCTTCGTCTCCTGCTTTCTCGTTGTCAGTCTTCTTTTGTGGTTGTTGTTGACTCTCGTAGTGCCCTCATGGCTCTCGGTCCTTTAATCGGTTCATCCAGTAGTTGTCGAGATCCAGCATTGGCTGTTTCTTGTTCACAGTAAGTTTAAGTCGGTTGAGTTTTGTTGGGTTCCCAGCCATATTGGTGTGTCTTTAATGAGCGTGCGGATGCTGCCGCCAAGGAAGCTGTCCGCTCTTGTCCCATCTCTCGTAAAGGTATTCCATATTCCGACTTTTACCCGGTTATCCATTCCTCCATCCTTACCCGTTGGCAGGCTTCTTGGTCGTCTGTTACTGGTAACAAACTCCGTACTCTTAAATGTTGTTTCCTCGTGGCCATCCTCCTACCACCGTAACCGGCGGTGGGAAACTGCTCTGGCGAGGTTGCGTATTGGCCATACTCGTAACCCATGGTCACTTGATGGAGCGCCGCCCTGCTCCTTATTGTCCTAATTGCATTGTCCCTCTTACGGTCGTGCATGTCCTTCTTGAATGTCCTGACTTCCGGGACGAGCGTGTGTCTTGCTTTCCGACCGCCCCTCGCGGTCACCTGTCCCTCATAGAATTCTTGGTGACTCGGATACTTTTGATATCGTTCGCCTTATGCGTTTTTGTTCTCGTATTGGCATCCTTGGTGATTTTAGCGCCCTCTGATTATTCCGCACATTTGATGGTGCTACATAGCCTTCCCGGTTTGGTGCCTTCTTTTGATAATTACTTACTTACTTTGTAAANAATTCAGATGGTAAATGAATAGGTCGCAGGAAATCTTGTACTTGTACTCACTATGGGAGGATAAAGGCAAGAAAATCCTACTAATTAGTGAAAACTAAGTTTAAAATACAAGTGAAACACTAAATGGCTTCAAAATAAATGGTAGTCCAAAAAATGTAGTCATACCTTGCCAAGTCACTATAGAACATAAGCAATGGTACCCACTGAAATTGAATATGGTATTTACAGAATTAGCGAACTTTGTGCTCAAAAGAAAGAACGCCAATTCCCTACCTTTTGGTAAATACCATCAGTCTGACCGACGAGTAGGGGTGCGAGTGTCAACTGGTGACGAGAACTATCGGCGAGGTCCCAATTCGCCATAATAGTTCGTGCTAGAGGATCTAAAGCCCTCTTTTTCCTCCTAGAGTCGGATTGCAGGACTTGGGTGCTATTGACCCGGAGACAGACCACAGTACCAGGGTACCTATGTGATAATCTGTCAAAAGTGAGAAATATCTGGGGACAAAGATGTTAAACACGGAGGATAACACGGAAGGGGGAGACGACCAATTAAGAGTATGACTGCGGCCTACAGTCACCACGTAATCCAAAGTTGTCTCACTCTCACCATATGCTATTCCCGTAATGTACAATATACACAGCACCATATAAAATAAAGAATGATTAATGTGAATAATGGAAGCAAGGGAAATGAAAGCCAAGTGTGCTTACCACAATTACCAATACCTGAGTGAAGCTCCGTGGACAGGCCCCCATTTATATGTGACGGTAACGAGTTGGAAATGGTGGTCGGCAGTCTTCCAACTAGCAGGTGTCAGTGCTGGGCCACATATAATATATAAAAAAAAGAAAGGAAAAAAAAAAAGAGAAAAAAAAGAATGACTGCGTGATTGGTAATCTGTGGTAAGGTTGGAAATACGAAAGACAATAAAAACTGGATTTTAATAACAATAAAAAAAACACAAATTGAAACAAATGCAAAATCTTGGCTTACTGGTAAAAATGTCAAGTGGAAAAAATACATAAACATGAAAATAGGTTACGTTAATGGGGAGGAGAATTGACATACAAAAGTAAATAAAATATGAATGCTGGAATATATGCACTAACTATAAACCTCTATTTGACCACACAAGGTGAGTCACTTAGGAGTTCATAGCTTGCGAGCACACAATATTCTGGCTGGCAGAAACGCAAGGGACTCCAACAATAACTGGCGAGGTCTTGTGATTGGCGAGGAGCCGGAGTGGAGTGTTGGTTGGCGGCCAATGAGGAAGCTGGATGGCCGCAAGTCGCTAGTTAGGCAGTTGAAGGGTTCGGCGCGTCGACCAGGTGCAGCAGGTGCTGGAGTGGGGGGAAGGAGGAGTTGCTGGTACGTGTGGCTATCTTATAATACGTTTAGCCACTACAAAACGTATCTTGTATATTGATGAGGACAGGAGTGAGTCGTAGAAATAGCAGGCTAAATCTCTGATAAGAGATTATCGTCACAGTGTGAATTCCATTTGGGCCCCTAGCGGTTTGAGGGTTAAACACCACCTGGACTCCGTGCAGGAGCCTGTGCTCCTGGTGGGTGATTTCAATTGTCGACATGCCCTCTGGGGTGATGTGCTGACAAACACCCGGGTCACCTCCTTGAACCTTTCATCCTCTCTTCTTCTTCTGTCTCTACTGAATTCTGGTGAGCCCACTCATTTGGACTCTGACTCGCTCCCTTTCCTGTCTCGATCTTTCTCTGTGCTTGTCATCCCTTTACTTAGATTTCAAGTGGCCGGTCCTTGATGACTTCCATGTCAGTGACCATTTTCCCATCCTTGTTACCTTTTTATCTTTTCACCCTCCTCTCTCCTTCCCTAGGTGGCGATTTGCTAAGGCTGACTGGCATCTCTTTACTCTCCTTGCTACTATTTCCGACCTCTACGTTCTGCCTCTCCCTTGCTCCCTCCTTCTTTTTCAGGACACTGTCTTTGACGCTACCCTCTGCTCTATTCCTCGCTCTTCCTCTCGGAAAACATGGAAGTGCATTCCCTGGTGGAGTTTGGACTGTGCTCGGGCTGTCCGCTGTAAGTGTGCAGCCTGGAAGAGACGCTGCCGCCGGCAGACGGTAGAGTCTTTTCTTTTGTTTCGGAAGGTGAGTGCAGTGACCCGTAGGACCATCCATACGGCTAAACGTGCTTGCTGGATGTCTTATGTCTCCACCGTTACGTCCGAAACTCCTCTGCCACTGGTGTGGAAGCGTATCCGCAAGATAGCAGGTAAGTTCGTTCCTGATGTCTCACCGGTCCTTCGCCTCCGTGCTGATCTTGTGGCGGACCCGTTGCAGGTCGCGACCAAACTGGGTTCCCACTTTTCATCTCTTAGCTCTGGTTCTCATCTTCCCCAATCCTTCCTTCTTCGTAATCCTATTCTTGAATCTCGTCCTTTAGATTTCTGTACCCATTTTCGCCTTCCCTATAACGATCCCTTCTCTCTCTCTCTCTAAGCTTCAGTCTGCCCTAGCCCTCTGCGGTTCTCTGGCAGCAGGCTCCGATGGCATTCATTATGAGATGGTTTGCCATCTCCCTCCGTGCACGTCTCGGTATTTACTGAGTCTGTACAATTGGGTCTGGGAGTCATTGTCAGTCCCTGAGGACTGGCTCAATGCTGGTGTCCTCCCTGTTCGGAAACCAGAGTCTCTCGGGTCATCCCCCAAGGACTTCCACCATATTGACCTCACGAGTTGTCTGCAAGCTCTTTGAATGTATGGTTAACGTTCGTTTGATGTGGTTCTTAGAACACTATCACCACCTCTTCCCTTCTCAATTTGGTTTTCGCAAGTGCCATAGCACAATGGATGTCCTGGTGAACTTGGAGGTCTATATATTCGTACTGCTTTTGCTGCAAAGACCTCGGTTGTTGCCATCCTTTTTGACCTGAAAAAGGCTTACGACACTACCTGACGGTATCATATTCTGTCCCAACTTCATTCATTTAGCCTTCATGGGAATCGCCCTCTCTTCCTCCAAAGTTTCCTCTCTCCTCGTTCCTTTCATGTGAGGCTTGGTACCATTCTCTCTGCCCCTTTTAGACAGTATGAGGGTGTACCCCAGGGTAGTGTTCTGAGCACTACTCCTTTTAGTTGCCCTCAATGGTCTTCTTTCCTCTCTTCCTTCTGGCCATCTTCCCTGCTCTCTATGTTGACGATCTTACCCTTTGCTGTCAGGAGTGAAGCCTCTCCTTCAACGGCGGCTTCAACATGCGATTGATGTTGTCTTGGGTCACCGATCATGGCTTCAAGTTCTGTGTCTAAGACTTGTGCTATGACTTTTGCTCAGAAGCATGTCGTTCTTCGTTCATCTTTGTCTCTTTATGGTCATCCCTTGTGTACAGGGATTCCGCTAAGCTTTTGGGGTTAATCATTGACACTCGTTTGTCTTTGTCACCTCATATCTCTTACCTCCAAGTTGAATGCTCTAAGGCCCTTAACCTACTTAAGGCTTTGTCCCATACTTCTTGGGGAGTGGATAGGCGCATGCTCCCATATTTGCATTCCTCTCTCATCCTGTCTAAACTCGATTATGGTTGCCCTGCATACTCCTCTGCTTCTTCTCCTACTCTTCGCCGTCTTGATGCTTTGCACCATACTGGGTTGCATTTCATCTCTGGTGCCTTTTGTTAGACTCCCGCCCTCAGTTTGTATGTTGACACTGGTTTTCTATCTCTCCAGGACCGCCGTGATCGCTCCTGTCTTCGCTATCTTGCGCGGTCCTTACAACATCCTTCCTCTCACCTCTGCTGTGCTTTAACTTTAGCCCCTTCTGTGATTCCAGTTCCTCTTCATCGCCTCCCTCTTTCTGTCCTACTATCTTGCTTACAGGATTCTCTTTCCCTTTGCATTTCTAATGTTTCTCCTCGTGCTGTTCCTTCCTTGCCGCCATGGAGAGTCCCCCTTCCTAAGTTTTGTACATCCTTGACCCGCATCACTAAAGATTTTACTCCTATGGTTCTGAAATGTCTTTTCCTTGAGCACTTTTCTTCGCACTCTTGATCTGTTTCCATCTACTCCGATGGGTCTGAGTCTGCAAACGGTGTTGGCTACTCTGTTGTTTTTCCTGACCGCACTTACATGTGTTGCCTCCCTTCGGAGGCTAGCCTTTTCACAGCAGAACTTTATGCTATGCTCTCTGTCTCTTGCTCTCTCATTGTCAATCCTCCTTTGTGGTTGTAGTTGACTCTCGTAGTGCCCTCATGGCTCTTGGGTCCTTTAATCCTGTCCATCCGGTGGTTATCGAGATTCAACATTGGCTGTTTCTTATCTCTAGTAAATCGGTAGAGTTTTGCTGGGTTCCCAGCCATGTTGGTGTTTTAAATGAGCGTGTGGATGCTGCCGCTAGAGAAGCTATCAATTCTTGTCCCATCTCCCGTAAAAGTATTCCTTATTCCGACTTTTATCCAGTTATTCATTCCTCCATCCTTGCCCGTTGGCAGGGTTGTTGGTCTTCTGTAGTTGGTAACAAGCTGCATACTCCCAAATGTAGTGTCCCCCCTGTGGCCTTCCTCCTGCCACCATAACCGGCGGTGGGAAATGGCTCTAGCGAGGTTGCGGATTGGCAATACTCGCTTAATTCACTGTCACTTAATGGAGGGCTGCCCTGCTCCTTATTTTCCAAATTGCATTGTCCCTCTTACAGTTGTGCATATCCTTGTTGAATGTTCTTCCTTCCAGGACGTGCGTGTCTTGCTTTCCGACCATCCCTCGCGGTCACTTGTTACTCGATAGAATTCTTGGTGAATTGGATACTTTTTATATCGTTTGCCTTGTGCGTTTCTGTTCTCGTATTGGCATTCTTGGTGATATTTAGCGCCCTTTGATTATTTCGCACTTTGATGGTGCTACATAGCCTTCCCGGTTTGGTGTTTTTTTTTTATAATTACTTGCTTACTTCTATGGGTTTAACTTGATATTACAATCCAGCAGCAATATTATCTGCATATTGTATTGAATATTAGTAAATGGTGTCAGGTTTTCCAACAGGGCAGTCTGCCTCCAAGGCCACCAACTGGTAGGAAGGAAATAGTGAATCCGAGCCAAACCGTACCATATTAATTTAACCCTTAAATGGCGCATAGCTATATACCATTTGACACCCACAGGCGCATACAAAAAAAAAAAAATATTTTTCTTCCTAACCTGTTAATTTGTGTTCACTGATCACGGGAAAAATAATAAAAAAATCGTAAGTTGAATATATTGGCCACTATAGGGCAGGGAAGTCTGGCACAAAACAGGCGCTCACTCAGCATGCGTCCCAGGCGGTCTGTTGATCGCCAGCTGTCAGGCCGGAGTTGCCACAAAGAGATAATTGCCTAATTATTTCAATGTCTCTGATTGATTTTTCGTAGTTTTTTTGCTGTAATATTATTCAATAGTGTGTAGTGTGATATATTTATATAATGAAATGGGTGAATCATCGCTGTACTCAAAAATATGGTGTGCTTATTGTTGATTCAATTATGTTCATCAAACAGTGAACAAATACTTTGTCGGTTGTTACACTATATACACAGGTTATATATAAGTATCTGCATGTTTTGTTCACCATAACGAACCACTAAGTTGCTATTATGAGTCAAAAAGTAACGAGGAGTGACCGCCGTGTACCAGCCAGCCACTCACGCCCTCCCTCAAGTCATCTGACTCGCCCACATTCTCCTCCCACAATACTGTTTTTGCTTTTATTCACTATATACAGACGCTATATATAAGTATCTACATTCGTGTTCACCATAACGAACCACTAAGTTGGTATGCTGAGTGGCAGTGGCAGGCAGTGGCAGCCCGCCACTGGCTGCCACTGCCACTGATGGACCTCACAGTCAGCTGATGGCTGCCGCCCTCAAGGCCACACGCACTAATATTTCTCCTCCAACAATACTGCTTGTGGTGTTATTACGCTATATACACACATTATATATAAATATCTACCGGTTTTATTCACCAAACTTGTACAAGTAAACTGGTATGGTGCCCAAAGACGTGATCACCAGTAAACAACACGATAATTCCTGCAGACGACGCTCCTCTCACCAAAATGGCGGCTCCCAACCTCCTACTCTTGCTGTTTATACTCTCTATACACACGTTATATATAAGTATCTACATTTGTGTTCACCATAACGAACCACTAAGCTGGTATGGTGAGTGCAGTCAATAAAAGGTGGCCACACACAGTCAGATAACAACGCCACCACCCTCCCTCCCACAGCATTACTCCTCCCTCCATGGAGCACAGCGCTAAATATCATCACAATCCTCTTATTATCAGACCCATGGTCAGTTTTATCACAGTCAGGGGTCTTCTGTAATAATATTATCGCTACATAATAGCATGAACAAGTATATTATGGCATTTTTAGGCGATGCTGTGGTCACAAGCTGAACAGCAGTGCTGTGAGCTCATGCTGCGTGCGTCAGGCTTGGTAGCTTACTCGATACTGAGGCCCCTAACACCCGGGAGTTTGGCCCACGATTTTTTTTAAAATGGCGTCTGTTTACAAGAGCCCTGATGAAGGTGTGGTGAACCCCGTGTATCCGCGGGCCGTTTAAATCTTGCGTAGTACTCCAACGCATCATATGATGCGATGCGCAATTTTCTGCAAGTCGGTCAACGCATCATATGATGCGATGCGCAATTGAAGGGTTAATCCTGTACCGACAGTCTAGATGTGGCAGGGGGATTTTCTGGAAGGGTTCGATGTGGGGGAGGGATAGTATGTAGCGGGGATGGGTCAGGTGTGACCACAGCCAGTATGTGATAGTCCACCTGCTAGTCAAACCCAGCCCACTTGCCTGAACCCACCCAAATCCGCCTACCCATCCGAAAAACCACCAAGCCTGCCACCCAGCTGCCCACCAACCCCCCACCAACCCATCCAGCCTGTCCAGCTATGCCCACCCACCCCCACCCAACCGAAAAACCACCCAGCCTTCCCGCCAGTCAGCCACCTTCGATCCATCCACACTGCCCACCCACCCAGGCAGTCTGCCTGACTGCCCAGCCAACCAGTCTGCCCAGCCACCAGTCTGCCCGCATTCCCAGTCAGCCAGTCTGAATTTTAACTAGAAGAAATATTTACATTAACAACCACAAAAGCTAAACTTTCTGGGGGGCCCCTATGGCTCCCCGGAGCTTACCCGGCTGATATGCTAATGTCAAACTTTGGCATCAGTCATGTGTACGGAGTTCTTATGGGCCTACCGGAGACCACGAGCCAGAACCTGGCCCCCTCAGAGAGGCAAGGGGAGCAATGGCCTATAGAAACCCTCGTGTGGTTGGAAGCATTCAATGTCTGCCATTGACCGGGTTAGGCACCCAGAAAGGTAGGCGTCCCAAAACAAACCCCTATTCTGGTGAAATTGCAACCAAAAGCCGAACAAGTGGATAGAACTCCCCAAACAAAAACGAGCAAACTAGTATGACTTCATTCGTCGTTGCACCGCTGGCTGCGCAGCCCCCCCCCCCCCCTCCCCGGGAGGGGGAGGGGGAGCCCAGACCTACCGCGCTGGCAATCCACACCCCAGTTCTTCCGCTGATGCTATAGGCACCGGTTGTGTGCTCCGGCTCCAATAGTTCCTTCAGCACTGTACCTAGGGTGTGGTGTCTGTCTTCTAGGTGGTGCGTGTGCCGGGAGTGAGTCTCCAGTACTTTTTGTTTGTCTACCTGGTAGGGGGCTCTGCCTTTGATTCTTTCCTCCTTTGTGTCGAGTTCTCTTCCTTCTTCCGGTGGTTCCCCCTGCTAGGTCCCCATGAGTGTACATGTCCCGGGGTTCGGCTTTTAGAATGTTGGTTGGTAGCCATGGGTGCCGGTTAGAAGTACCCTGCCTGGGATTACCTGAGCGCGAGTCCTCTTATACTAACGCTCGGGACCCTGGGAAACCCCAAGTGGGAGTGTGGGCCCGATAGGTGTGGCCCCAGTGTCCCCCCCCCCCCTGTCGAGTTTGAAGGTTGCTCTGTCCCCTTGTCTCGGGGTGACTCTCACAGTTTTGCCTCCGTCTGCAGCCTGTGGGGTCGGTGACACCTTTGGCCCGGGGTCCTGCAAGTTTTGTTGCTTGTTTGTGACTCGGTTACCCAGTCTTATGCTTACTAATTGGGTGCAGGCTGCACAGGCGTTGCACTTTGGTTTTCAGTGGCAACGCGCTAGTTGTTTGCTCCCCAGAAGCCCTGCGGCTGCCCTGTTTTTGTTGGGGGGTCTTGTCGGGTCCCCCCCCCTTCCTCCCTACATCCAGGTCGTTACCGTGTGTGGGTTCGGGGTCGAGGCGGGGCTTCCATGGTTTTGAGACTCGGTTGGTCTCGGGGACATCCCCTTCCTGGGTAGCGACGGAGGCATTCGAGCCTGTTTCCTCCTGCCGTGTTGTAAGAGTCTGCCAGTGGGCTCCCTTCCTTAATGTTTTTCATGGCTGCCCCGGTTTTCTTGAGGCTGGGGCTTTGGGGTTGGGGTGACAGCTCGGCCCTGGGGCCTGCCGGGTGGGTTCCCAGGGCTGGAATGGGGCTGACGTGGGGGGCCTTAGGCCCCGTTGGTCCCCGCCGGGGTCTTTCTACCCCTCTGGGCAGGGCTTGCGGTTTTGTAGAGTGGGATTTTTCCTTCCCCCCTCTCCACACGAGTATTGGGCGTCGGCCCCTCCCCGAGCTCGGTTCCTTGTCCTTTATGCCCGTTGCTTTCGTCTTGTCGGTAGGGTGCTTTTCTACGTTCTTCGCCCCCTTTTTCCCAGGACGGGGCTTCTCCGTCATATCCCCCTCTTCTTGGGGGTTCTGCATGCCTTTTGTGTTTGATTCTGTGTGTTCTCGAAGGTTCGGGACGGTTTTGCTCCTTCCCGTTTTTCTGGTACGTCTGTTGTCGTTCGGTGGGGCTTCCCTCGGGCCCTTTTTAGGGCTTGTGGGTCCTATTCCAGGCTGCCTCTGGCTTTTTTGGCCTTCTCGTTCATTTGTTCTTCTCTTTTCTCTCCGCGCTGTGTCTCGGCGCTGCTCGTTTTCTTTCCGTTCTGATCTGGCATGCCAGATTGGGTTATTTGTCGCTGGTTGGGCTACTTGTTGCTGGTTGGGCTACTTGTCGCTGGTTGGGCTACCTACTTGTCGCCGGTTGGGCTACCTACTTGTCGCCGGTTGGGCTACCTACTTGTCGCCGGTTGGGCTACCTACTTGTCGCCGGTTGGGCTACCTACTTGTCGCCGGTTGGGCTACCTACTTGTCGCCGGTTGGGCTACCTACTTGTCGCCGGTTGGGTTCCATTTCGGTTCGTTGTTTTCCTTTCATGGGCCGGCTACGTTGGTTTCTGTTTCCATGAGTTGGCCTGTTTCTTCAACTGTTCGCTCGAGATACGACCCATTGAGCTACTTTTCTGCTCTGTTGTTGGACGGAGTAGGATGGACTTGTGTAGCCCAACCTGTTAGGCTACTTTTTAGTGTCCTGCGCGTGCGCCATGGGAGTTTGTTTTGGTTCCGGGCAGTGTGCACATGTGCTGGTGTTCTGCGTCCTTTTTATCTCTGGGGCTTCGCCTCTTGCTCTTGTCATTCTCCAGTCTGTGCCCCATTGCTCTTGGGGGTGTTCTGGAATGCCACTGTGGGGAAGTCACGAGGTTTTTCTCTGCGTTTTTGGGTGGGGGGGAGCCTCCTTCGCTGATCCCCTCCTCCTATCCGGCATGAGCACCCTATCTTGAGATCTTCTTGAGATGATTTCGGGGATTTAGTGTCCCCGCGGCCCGGTCCTCGACCAGGCCTCCACCCCCAGGAAGCAGCCCGTGACAGCTGACTAACACCCAGGTACCTATTTATTGCTAGGTAACAGGGGCATAGGGTGAAAGAAACTCTGCCCATTGTTTCCCGCTGGCGCCTGGGATCGAACCCAGGACCACAGGATC
>WNGS01100912.1:0-11454 GCA_020271785.1 Procambarus virginalis
AACCTGATTCTAAAGCTTAATCACCATCTAGTGTTCAGGTGTGTGTCAACATGTTTGGGAGGATGGATAGGACAAGCGATCCGCAGATGGCTGCGTCTACCCATGGTAAACCCAACACCTTCTTCACGCTGTTACGACTCTGGGTTCTTTAGATGGAAACCAGAGGTCAAAATTTGAGCTTATTGAGCTACCATATAGTAAACACGCTTCGCGAGCTGCATATGTCGTATCTTCCCTGCCAGTCGTAAGACTATTCTTGTTTCTCAAAGAGTATTTAAAGATTGAGCTTGGGGTTGATTATTAAATAATAAAATAGGCACCAACTATGTTTACTAATACTGTCTAATCAATTGTAAAGTAAACCTGAGTAAACTTAGTATCGGGCACCGGTATGATTAGTTGAACAGTCTGCCGGCAGCATAGCTTTCGGAGAGGGAGACGAGAGACTCGCGCGCCCTTCTCTGCTGGCTGGCTGTGGTGGAAGGAAGTGCCTCTCCTTCCTCTTATTTATTTATTTCTGTGTCTTCGTCTGGTTAAGTCATCTTTGCTATTTTTTATGGTTATATTTTGGCATACCCTTGTTCTATGTGTAGAGTAGTATACCTGGGGTGTAGTAAGTGTTTTAAAGTGTTATTGTACTAGTTATTCCAAAGGGGGTCTCAGTGGAACCACGTGGTCCCCTACCCTAAGCTGACTCTAACTTCAAGTGTTTTATAGTAGAGCTTTACCCTAGCTTGTTTTCAGTGTAAAACCTTGTATCCTGCCTATGTGGACCAAGGCTTTTAACGTAAGATTGTGTGGTAAAGTTAGTATTATATTGTTATTGGTGTGATTGTGTATGGGGGGTTGTTAAGGGGTTAATAAATAAGTAAGTTTGAACAGAGTATCCCTTTTTCCTGTGTGGGAGTACAATAATCTATCTCTAGACTACAGGGTGTAGTAGCAAGTATTTATTACTGTGGATATTTTATTTTGGGGGCCGGGCCTTTTAGTTCTCCCATATCTTGATACCTCTGTATTCTACTTACCCTTACCCCTTAATAGTACCAGTTCCCCATAGCAAGCCCACCATTTTTCATAACAAGTGGTTGGCCTGTCCGGGAGGAACGTTATTATTGTAAAAAATTAGATTTTTGAGTGCCAAAACTAAAAATTCTTGTTTCCGCAGAACGGTTGTGGGCTAGCCTAGGGTCCAGCTCATCTGGCGTAGGACATTCTTTGCACTGACTGGACACCCAGCTGGATCCCTTCACGATTAAGGTTAGTGTGGCCTTGTGTTAGGGGCCGTGCAAATTTTTGTTTTTTCCAATTTTTTATTTTTTAATTTTTTCTGTGGCTAGGAGCTAAAATTTTTAGTGATGTCATCTGAAATGCAGAGACTGGCAATGAACCCTTCAGTGATAGAGATAAAGAAGCTCAACAAAGCAAATTTAATATTGTTAGGCAAGGAATTTGGCCTAGAATTAAATGACGCAGATAGAAAGTGGACTTTGATGAATGAAATTTTACGGCATTGTATAGACCAAGAACTAGTGCCAAGTGATACAATTTTATGCGAGCCCAATTCAGGGGAAAGTGCAGCTAGTAGAAATATAGAATTAGAATTAACACTAGCCAAGTTAAGACTGGCAGAGCAAGAGGCCAGAGTAGCAGAACAAAATGCTAAAGTGGAAGAGCAAAGGCTCAAAAATGAGGCGGCAAGAATGGTACCACCACCTACTGGGGACTCGAACTCCAGACATTCTGATAAAAAACACAACTTGCCTGAATTTTCAGAGTCAGACCCTGAAAGATTTTTCAACCATTTTCAGAGACTAGCCATGTCCATGAACTGGCCAAGGGAAGAGTGGGTGAAAATCTTGCAGGGGCGGCTTAGGGGTAAAGCACAAGATATTTTTATTAATATGCCTGACGACGAGTGTTTTGTATATGATGAAGTCAGGGAAAGAATTTTGAGGGCGTACGAAATTACTCCTGAAGCTCACCGCCAAACTTATCGCAACCTTAGGCCCACTCACAACCAACCGTTCACTGAATTTGCCAATGAGCAAATTAGATTGTTTGATAAATGGATTCGCTCGGCTAAAGCCGAAACATACGAGGCACTCAGAAATGTAGTCTTAGTCGAACACTTTATAGATAGTATGCCAGAATACGTTGCGCAATACTTAGAGGAAGGGTAGAGTTAAATTCTAAAATAGGGGATTTGGCCAAGATGGCAGAAAACTACCAGTTGGCGGGCAAAAGGCCCAATAAAAATAATTTTACCCCACAGAGTAACAAAACTTATACCCACAGCCAGTCCAGACCAGCTCATTCTAAACCTTTACCTAATGCACCTTCTGTTTCAGACATAACTAACCCTGTTAAATTGTCTAGCCCCACGACACTAAAGAGTGAACCGAAGGGTAATTCGGTTAGTAATGTCTCTTCTCCCCGACGTTTCTGTGGTCACTGTAAAAGTTCAACCCACAATATTAGCCGTTGTTGGCAACTGTACCCGGAAAAAAGACCCAATGCTCTCGTTGTGACACAGGGCTTGAGGCCTTCTGAAGGGTTAGGGAGTAAGACCTCCAACCCACAGTGGTTGGACCTGCTTACCCCATTCTTATCGAAAGGGAGACTACTTTTGTCTGAGGGTTCTTCCTGGAGGGACGTGGTGATCTTCCGAGACACCGGTGCCATCCAGACTTTAATTTTAGAGAGTGCTTTGCAAGGTGCCAATACTCTCGACACTGGAGAGGTGGTACTGGTCGAGGGTGTCACTAGTGATACTCGAGCAGTACCCCTCCGTAAGGTTACCCTGGAATCTGATTTCCACAAGGGTATTTGTACAGTCGGAGTCACTTCGTACCTACCTTTCCCTAATGTTGATGTAATATTGGGTAATGATTTAGCCGGGGATAAGGTAGGGGACTCCAGACTGCCTGTTATGTTGCCTACCCCAAAGGTTTGCCTGGATTCACCCACCGCAGAGGATAATGTTGTGTACCCTGCGTGCGTGGTGACTAGGTCTATGGGACTTAAATGTAAGGGCAGCCCTGTGCTTGCCAAGGTGGTAAATCCCAAGGACACGAGGGACCTTCCGAGTGGTGAAAGCCCAGTGGACCTTGCGGACACATTCATGGCCCGACTCGATGACGGGGCCGAGGACATTGTGGAGAGCCTGCCACCACCGCCTACCGAGAGTAGTGGGGAGGTGGAGGAGAACACTGTTGAGCCTCGGCCAATGACATCTGACCAAGGCCTGGACGCCTCCTTGAGTGAGTTACAGAAAGCTGACCCCAGTCTTGCAGATTGTCACGAGACAGCCGTCTCTAGGGAGGAAATTGTAGACGCAGCAACTGGGTACTACTACAATGATCGGATTTTGATGAGAAAATGGAGACCTCAGAGTGCTCCCTTGTCAAATGAGTGGGAGGTAGTCCACCAGGTTATGTTGCCGACCTGCTATAGAGAAAGAGTTTTGTCAGCTGCCCATGATGATCCTATGGGGGGACATCAAGGCATTAATATTACGTATCACAAAATCTGCAAGTACTTTTTCTGGCCCAAGCTGAAAAGCGATGTGGCAAAATTTTGTAATGCATGTATTGCTTGTCAACTTGTTGGGAAACCAAACCAACTCCACCTAAAGCTCCTCTAAGCCTATTGTCGTGCCGGAGGAACCATTTTCTCATGTGGTAATGGACTGTGTTGGTCCATTACCTAGAACTAAGTCTGGTAATATTTACCTAATTACGATGATGTGTATCACGACTCGTTACCCAGAGGCTTTTGCTGTAAGGAACATCCGAGCAAAGACTGTTGTTGCTCGTATGTTGCAATTTTTTTCCACTTTTGGACTGCCTCGGGTTGTGCAGACTGACAATGGTACTAACTTTAAGTCTGATATTTTTGAACAATTTTGTAAGGACCATGGAATAACTCATAAGGTTTCCAGCCCATACCATCCACAGAGTCAGGGGGTCATTGAAAGGTTCCATCTAACTCTGAAGCAGATGTTGAAGACATCGTGCGAGAGTTCCCATACCTTCTGGGACGAGAACTTGCCGTATGTTTTGTTTGCTGCTAGGGAGGGGTTGCAAAGTTCACTGGGTTGTTCTCCTTTTGAGTTAGTCTTTGGCCATAAAGTTCGTGGACCCTTGCAAATGTTACAGGAGAATCTGTTAGGGAACGTAACGTTAACCGAAGGTTCGGCTTTCTTTGCGCAACACCACCAGAGACTCCAGGACTGCAAGGCTGCAGCACTAAAGTCTTGGGAAGGCCCAAGAGAACATGAAAGAACGGAACGACGCTAAGGCTAAGTGCGGGTATTTCAGCTGGTACCCTGTATGGTACAGTAGCGTCGTTCCGTTCTTCATGTTCTCTTGGCCTTCCCAAGAAACTTTAGTGCTGCAGCCTTGCAGTCCTGGAGTCTCTGGTGGTGTTGCGCAAAGAAAGCCGAACCTTCGGTTAACGTTACGTTCCCTAACAGATTCTCCTGTAACATTTGCAAGGGTCCACGAACTTTATGGCCAAAGACTAACTCAAAAGGAGAACAACCCAGTGAACTTTGCAACCCCTCCCTAGCAGCAAACAAAACATACGGCAAGTTCTCGTCCCAGAAGGTATGGGAACTCTCGCACGATGTCTTCAACATCTGCTTCAGAGTTAGATGGAACCTTTCAATGACCCCCTGACTCTGTGGATGGTATGGGCTGGAAACCTTATGAGTTATTCCATGGTCCTTACAAAATTGTTCAAAAATATCAGACTTAAAGTTAGTACCATTGTCAGTCTGCACAACCCGAGGCAGTCCAAAAGTGGAAAAAAATTGCAACATACGAGCAACAACAGTCTTTGCTCGGATGTTCCTTACAGCAAAAGCCTCTGGGTAACGAGTCGTGATACACATCATCGTAATTAGGTAAATATTACCAGACTTAGTTCTAGGTAATGGACCAACACAGTCCATTACCACATGAGAAAATGGTTCCTCCGGCACGACAATAGGCTTAGAGGAGCTTTAGGTGGAGTCTGGTTTGGTTTCCCAACAAGTTGACAAGCAATACATGCATTACAAAATTTTGCCACATCGCTTTTCAGCTTGGGCCAGAAAAAGTACTTGCAGATTTTGTGATACGTAATATTAATGCCTTGATGTCCCCCCATAGGATCATCATGGGCAGCTGACAAAACTCTTTCTCTATAGCAGGTCGGCAACATAACCTGGTGGACTACCTCCCACTCATTTGACAAGGGAGCACTCTGAGGTCTCCATTTTCTCATCAAAATCCGATCATTGTAGTAGTACCCAGTTGCTGCGTCTACAATTTCCTCCCTAGAGACGGCTGTCTCGTGACAATCTGCAAGACTGGGGTCAGCTTTCTGTAACTCACTCAAGGAGGCGTCCAGGCCTTGGTCAGATGTCATTGGCCGAGGCTCAACAGTGTTCTCCTCCACCTCCCCACTACTCTCGGTAGGCGGTGGTGGCAGGCTCTCCACAATGTCCTCGGCCCCGTCATCGAGTCGGGCCATGAATGTGTCCGCAAGGTCCACTGGGCTTTCACCACTCGGAAGGTCCCTCGTGTCCTTGGGATTTACCACCTTGGCAAGCACAGGGCTGCCCTTACATTTAAGTCCCATAGACCTAGTCACCACGCACGCAGGGTACACAACATTATCCTCTGCGGTGGGTGAATCCAGGCAAACCTTTGGGGTAGGCAACATAACAGGCAGTCTGGAGTCCCCTACCTTATCCCCGGCTAAATCATTACCCAATATTACATCAACATTAGGGAAAGGTAGGTACGAAGTGACTCCGACTGTACAAATACCCTTGTGGAAATCAGATTCCAGGGTAACCTTACGGAGGGGTACTGCTCGAGTATCACTAGTGACACCCTCGACCAGTACCACCTCTCCAGTGTCGAGAGTATTGGCACCTTGCAAAGCACTCTCTAAAATTAAAGTCTGGATGGCACCGGTGTCTCGGAAGATCACCACGTCCCTCCAGGAAGAACCCTCAGACAAAAGTAGTCTCCCTTTCGATAAGAATGGGGTAAGCAGGTCCAACCACTGTGGGTTGGAAGTCTTACTCCCTAACCCTTCAGAAGGCCTCAAGCCCTGTGTCACAACGAGAGCATTGGGTCTTTTTCCGGGTACAGTTGCCAACAACGGCTAATATTGTGGGTTGAACTTTTACATGACCACAGAAACGTCGGGGAGAAGAGACATTACTAACCGAATTACCCTTCGGTTCACTCTTTAGTGTCGTGGGGCTAGACAATTTAACAGGGTTAGTTATGTCTGAAACAGAAGGTGCATTAGGTAAAGGTTTAGAATGAGCTGGTCTGGACTGGCTGTGGGTATAAGTTTTGTTACTCTGTGGGGTAAAATTATTTTTATTGGGCCTTTTGCCCGCCAACTGGTAGTTTTCTGCCATCTTGGCCAAGTCCCCTATTTTAGAATTTAACTCTACCCTTCCTCTAAGTATTGCGAAAGTATTCTGGCATACTATCTATAAAGTGTTCTACTAAGACTACATTTCTGAGTGCCTCGTATGTTTCGGCTTTAGCCGAGCGAATCCATTTATCAAACAATCTAATTTGCTCATTGGCAAATTCAGTGAACGGTTGGTTGTGAGTGGGCCTAAGGTTGCGATAAGTTTGGCGGTGAGCTTCAGGAGTAATTTCGTACGCCCTCAAAATTCTTTCCCTGACTTCATCATATACAAAACACTCGTCGTCAGGCATATTAATAAAAATATCTTGTGCTTTACCCCTAAGCCGCCCCTGCAAGATTTTCACCCACTCTTCCCTTGGCCAGTTCATGGACATGGCTAGTCTCTGAAAATGGTTGAAAAATCTTTCAGGGTCTGACTCTGAAAATTCAGGCAAGTTGTGTTTTTTATCAGAATGTCTGGAGTTCGAGTCCCCAGTAGGTGGTGGTACCATTCTTGCCGCCTCATTTTTGAGCCTTTGCTCTTCCACTTTAGCATTTTGTTCTGCTACTCTGGCCTCTTGCTCTGCCAGTCTTAACTTGGCTAGTGTTAATTCTAATTCTATATTTCTACTAGCTGCACTTTCCCCTGAATTGGGCTCGCATAAAATTGTATCACTTGGCACTAGTTCTTGGTCTATACAATGCCGTAAAATTTCATTCATCAAAGTCCACTTTCTATCTGCGTCATTTAATTCTAGGCCAAATTCCTTGCCTAACAATATTAAATTTGCTTTGTTGAGCTTCTTTATCTCTATCACTGAAGGGTTCATTGCCAGTCTCTGCATTTCAGATGACATCACTAAAAATTTTAGCTCCTAGCCACAGAAAAATTAAAAAAATAAAAAATTGGAAAAAACAAAAATTTGCACGGCCCCTAACACAAGGCCACACTAACCTTAATCGTGAAGGGATCCAGCTGGGTGTCCAGTCAGTGCAAAGAATGTCCTACGCCAGATGAGCTGGACCCTAGGCTAGCCCACAACCGTTCTGCGGAAACAAGAATTTTTAGTTTTGGCACTCAAAAATCTAATTTTTTACAATAATAACGTTCCTCCCGGACAGGCCAACCACTTGTTATGAAAATGGTGGGCTTGCTATGGGGAACTGGTACTATTAAGGGGTAAGGGTAAGTAGAATACAGAGGTATCAAGATATGGGAGAACTAAAAGGCCCGGCCCCCAAAATAAAATATCCACAGTAATAAATACTTGCTACTACACCCTGTAGTCTAGAGATAGATTATTGTACTCCCACACAGGAAAAAGGGATACTCTGTTCAAACTTACTTATTTATTAACCCCTTAACAACCCCCCATACACAATCACACCAATAACAATATAATACTAACTTTACCACACAATCTTACGTTAAAAGCCTTGGTCCACATAGGCAGGATACAAGGTTTTACACTGAAAACAAGCTAGGGTAAAGCTCTACTATAAAACACTTGAAGTAGAGTCAGCTTAGGGTAGGGGGACCACGTGGTTCCACTGAGACCCCCTTTGGAATAACTAGTACAATAACACTTTAAAACACTTACTACACCCCAGGTATACTACTCTACACATAGAACAAGGGTATGCCAAAATATAACCATAAAAAATAGCAAAGATGACTTAACCAGACGAAGACACAGAAATAAATAAATAAGAGGAAGGAGAGGCACTTCCTTCCACCACAGCCAGCCAGCAGGGGCATAGGGTGAAAGAAACTCTGCCCATTGTTGCTGCCGGCAGACTGTTCAACTAATCATACCGGCGCCCGATCACAAGTACTCAGCGTACTTTCCGCTCGGCCGACCGGCACCGTAGGAGCAGGTCCTGCCCCCCCAGCACCCACCAGTATCCCTAGGTACTTACGCTCGTTCTTAAGTCCCATCGTCCAAGAGCAGCGTTGCCGATCCGAACCGTTTATTAGCATTGGCGAATCCATTCTTACAGGCTCCATCAATTTCGAGGCACAAAGTACGACACTTTCCCAGGTTCACCTTGAGGCCGCAAGGGTTCCACACTTGCTCTTTACCAGTGCCTGCAGACCCTGGTGGGTCTCTGCTACTTGGACCAAATCGTCCGCAAAGACTAGTGCCGAGATCCTTTAAGGCCACAGTAATCATCTCACGTCGTTAACACGTTCCCAGGCGACACATGATGAAGACTTCACTTATTATTTACATGCCTTATTAAGAATCACTCGTAATAAACACGCACTGGTTATTGGAGTCTGTGGTCGTCTGTAGGTCATCACAAGTATTCATTGGGCAGTCTCAATTACCGTAAACCCAATATAACTTTCCCTTCACATCCCAAATCCTTATTTTGATCTCTTCTAAGTGCTATGTATTCATTGTTATGGCTTCCCTTAGCCAGTAACCGGGTTCTATATTTAAAAAATATGTGTGGGGCTTTAGTGCCTCTTCTTGGTTGATCCCACCTCAAGTTATTGGCATGTTATCAAGAATTGGCAGTAACAAGTAATCGTGAAAGGAAAAAGGGAATAAACAATACTAACCTGCACCTTTACCAATTGTATTTCTTAAAATATATCTATATATACATTATGTACATATAACTGTCACTTTCGCACATGAAGAATACCAACAATAAATTCCGCAATCGTCTTTTCTCTCTGAGTTCACTTTATCTTCTGTTATACATTATTAAAGTTCTATGGTCCTCACACCGGCAAGTTCACCCTGCGCAATACAACATGGGTCAGTCCTACACTATATCGATGCGGTGTGCAAAACCCCACCACTTCTCTCCAGCAACACACTGGCAGAGGTCTTCAGCAGCATGCTAGCAGAACTTCTCACAGCCTTACAACAAGCCTTAATTAACAGACGGCAATACTTTCGTCTCGTAACTCATCTTGGCCTATTCCAGGTACGTTGGTTCAACGACTAATACTTCACAAGCATAACAAACAAAGCCCTGTCTATACCGCCGCGGCCACTTGTTCATACTGGACATGTTACATCTTGAGTTCGAGACTGCCCTGGGTGAACTGACTTCTGGTGCCCATATACTGTCCTCATCACTTCTGCGGCAGCCCGTCCTCCAAACAAAGATCCAAAAGTGATTCCATGCACCCGCCAAACCCCCTGTTTATGAATGAAAAGCGGTTTACACACGACTCACAACTGCTGACGTTCGAACATATCCGGAACAAGTGCTTCACTGACGAATTTTGTTCGAACCACAATGCTGTAAATGCTTCATCCACGTACTACAAATACAAATAATCGCCAGCAGAACCTAAACACCTAACCTAACCTAACCTATGCCTATTTAACCACAATATGCTAATATATTATAATATTAATTTATACTTGAGAAAATTCCCGTTTTGAATGAACAGCATGTTAAAATTTATGAATGCGTCTGTGGGGTTGACCGCTGAATGTAATGGACTTGAGTCGAGGATGGGTTGTCTGCGGATATAAATGTCAATAACAAGACAGTAACTATTCAAGGATAACATATGATGACAGTCTTTCACCAGGGAACAAAAAATGTGATCAGGTGCACTCAATAGATGGCGTTGACGTTGCCACACTTCCATCAACAGATGGCCCTGACCTTGCCATACTTCCATCAACAGATGGCGTTGACCTTGCCACACTCCTATCAACAGATTGTATTGTTATCGTTACACCTAAATTTATACTTATACACATTTTAATTTATACACACACTTAGAAGGGAAGTACTCCCTCCCTACCTTCCTGAATACATCAGAATATGCATCTGTGCCCTTAATGTATTATATAGTTTTAGATATTTTTAATTATTACACTTTATTATTAATAAATATTTTTGATACACCTAGTTTTACTTTATTTGTCACTTGATACGTCTGAAAATATTTGTTACCAAAATGGATATTTAATTTGATCTGTCGACTTAATACGCATTTTATTTACCTAATACATCTGTCAATTTATATATTACTTAGCTATTTATTACCTTTTTATTGCCTGAAGCAGTTTATTTTTTGTTACTTGGGTAGGCCTACGTCACATGTTACTTGGTAGACCTGCACATGTTACTTGGTAGACCTGCACATGTTACTTGGTAGACCTGCACATGTTACTTGGTAGACCTGCACATGTTACTTGGTAGACCTGCACATGTTACTTGGTAGACCTGCACATGTTACTTGAGGACGCATGAATACTCTCGGCACAGTGCTACAGTAATTATATTTTCATGTCTACTGGAACACTACAGTTCAGTAGTCACGTCTGACCCTCACCATGTCCCCCTCATGTCTGACCCTCACCATGTCCCCCTCATGTCTGACCCTCACCATGCCCCATCATGTCTGACCCTCACCATGTCCCCCTCATGTCTGACCCTCACCATGTCTGACCCTCACCATGTCCCTCATGTCTATCAGTATGATACATTATTTATACTACACATATAAACAATGACTTGCTATATATTATGGTTTTTGATGATGGCTTTATTTGTTATTCTGCTCCCGAGTGAAAATAATCCAATGACTGTGAATATTGGTCAGCAGAGTGGATATAAGGAGTGGGGCCCAAATACGCGCAAGCAATTGAGAATTAACGTGAAGTGTGTCTGTCTGTCTCCCTCACAGCCGGCCTCCTCACCTTCTTCCTCCTGGCGTCTTTCCAGTGGAACACCTCAATTTGCCTCGAGTCTCTGATCGTCTCCCTGTAAGTATGTCTGGCCTCCTTCGTCACCCTGCATGTCTTTCTTCTTGAGCATTGTAGGTACTTTCTTTGTGTAAGTGTACGTTTATGATCTATTGGCTTTCTAACATGCGCCACAAGTGTTGCCGGGTGATGCATGGTCCTGGAACCCACGTGGAAGCATCTAAGTAGAGATGCTAACCATCCATCACTTATGTTGTTTATTATTTCTATATCCATAAACAAAGTGGGACAGGGAAATACCACTGCGGTAGATAAATGATACATTATGCCTTGGCCAGAT
>WNGS01100912.1:18119-43358 GCA_020271785.1 Procambarus virginalis
AGACTGCCCGCGTGTGGCTGTGCTTGCGAGCGGAGTGGATACCCAGCACTCGACAGGTTTTAGGCACAGGCAGATTAAGAGATCGGAAGACAGAGGCAGGTTAAGAGCTTGGCAGAGACGCGTTAGTGCCTCTTTTGTTTAGTTCATCTTAAGTGGGAACCTTACTGAACTATATCCTACGTCAAGGCTTCCCCAGAGTGACCTGAAGAGTGTACCGTGCGATACAGTGACCGTGTGGATAGTGAACATTGCCTTGGTCTCAAGTGTTTAAGTAACAGTTATATAGTTCACTCATATAAGTGTTGGCTTATGGAAAGGAAGAGATACATTAGCTCCATGTAAGTACAATTATATGTTTCACTTAGAGTAGAGACTCCTTTGTTATGTAAGTTTCGTGTTTGTAGATATTAAGGCAGTTGATAACTCATCTGTTTGTGTGTGTGTGTGTGTGCATACATAATAGACTGATTAAAAGTTAACAGCTTCATATAGCACTTATATATAAGCTGCTCGCTGAACACAATAAAGGCTTTAGAATCTCATTTACATTGATTAAATCTCATACAAGTATAACCCATCCTGATAACACAGATATTGCAGCTAAATTAGCATGCAAAAAGGGTGAAATTCACGTAGATTTAGGAGTCCCATCTTTGTTTTAAGATTCCAAACATTGAAGACAGATAGGGAGAGAAATCGCCAACTCTCAACACCCCGAAAGGACTACTATAAAAATTGGGATTTGTTTAGTTCTGATAATTTTCTATATGGGCAGAACAGACATTTCCACCAGACGGGCGACACAGTGCTCACCACGATCACGTTGGGGTTCAGTACCTGTGGCAGGTGGCTACCGTTACCTGTGGCAGGTGGCTACCGTTACCTGTGGCAGGTGGCTACCGTTACCTGTGGCAGGTGGCTACCGTTACCTGTGGCAGGTGGCTACGGTTACCTGTGGCAGGTGGCTACGGTTACCTGTGGCAGGTGGCTTCCGTTACATGTGGCAGGTGGCTACCGTTACATGTGGCAGGTGGCTACCGTTACCTATGGCAGGTGGCTACCGTTAAATGTGGCAGGTGGCTACCGTTATCTGTGGCAGGTGGCTACCGTTACCTGTGGCAGGTGGCTACCGTTACATGTGGCAGGTGGCTACCGTTACCTATGGCAGATGGCTACCGTTACCTGTGGCAGGTGGCTACCTTTATCTGTAGCAGGTGGCTACCGTTACCTGTGGCAGGTGGCTACCGTTACCTGGCTACCGTTACCTGTGGCAGGTGGCTTCCGTTACCTGTGGCAGGTGGTTACCGTTACCTGTTGCAGGTGGCTACCGGTACCTATGGCAGGTGGCTTCCGTTATCTGTGGCAGGTGGCTACCGTTACCTGTTGCAGGTTGCTACCGTTACCTGTTGCAGGTGGATACCGTTGTCTGTGGCAGGTGGCTACCGTTACCTGTGGCAGGTGGCTACCGTTACCTGTGGCAGGTGGCTTCCGTTACCTGTGGCAGGTGGCTACCGTTACATGTGGCAGGTGGCTACCGTTACCTATGGCAGATGGCTACCGTTGCCTATGGCAGATGGCTACCGTTACATGTGGCAGGTGGCTACCGTTATCTGTGGCAAGTAGCTACCGTTACCTGTGGCGGGTGGCTTCCGTTACCTGTGGCAGGTGGTTACCGTTACCTGTGGCAGGTGGCTACCGTTACCTGTGGCAGGTGGCTACCGTTATCTGTGGCTGGTGGCTACCGTTATCTGTGGCAGGTGGCTACCGTTACCTGTGGCAGGTGGCTACCGTTACCTGTGGCAGGTGGCTTCCGTTACCCGTGGCAGGTGGCTACCGTTACCTGTGACTGGTGGCTACCGTTACCTGTGGCAGGTGGCTACCGTTACCTGTGGCAAGTGGCTACTGTTACCTGTTGCAGGTGGCTACCGTTGTCTGCGGCAGGTGGCTACCGTTACCTGTGGCAGGTGACTTCTGTTACCTGTGGCAGGTGGCTACCGTTATCTGTGGCAGGTGGCTACCGTTACCTGTGGCAGGTAACTACCGTTATCTGTGGCAGGTGGCTACTGTTACCTGTGGCAGGTGGCTACCGTTATATGTGGCAGGTGGCTACCGTTACCTGTGGCAGGTGGCTACCGTTACTTGTATCAGGTGGCTGCCGTTACCTGTGGTAGGTGACTACCGTTACCTGTGGCAGGTGACTACCGTTAACTGTTGCAGGTGACTACCGTTACCTGTGGCAGGTGGCTACCGTTACCTGTGGCAGCTGGTGGCTACCGTTACCTGTGGTAGGTGGCTTCCGTTACCTGTGGCAGGTGGCTACCGTTACCTGTAGCAGGTGGCTACTGTTACCTGTGGCAGGTGGCTACTGTTACCTGTAGCAGGTGGCTACCGTTACCTGTGGTAGGTGGCTACTGTTACCTGTAGCAGGTGGCTACCGTTACCTGTGGCAGGTGGCTACCATAATCTGTTGCAGGTGGCTACCGTTATCTGTGGCAGGTGGCTACCGTTACATGTGGCAGGTGGCTTCCGTTACCTGTGGCAGGTGGCTACCGTTACCTGTGGCAGGTGCCTACCGTTACATGTGGCAGGTAGCTTCCGTTACCTGTGGCAGGTGGCTACCGTTACCTGTGGCAGGTGGCTACCGTTACCTGTGGCAGGTGGCTACCGTTACCTGTGGCAGGTGGCTACCGTTATCTGTGGCAGGTGGCTACCGTTATCTGTGGCAGGTGGCTACCGTTACCTGTGGCAGGTGACTACCGTTATCTGTGGCAGGTGGCTACCATTACCTGTAGCAGGTGGCTACCGTTACATGTGGCAGGTGGCTACCGTTACCTATTGCAGATGGCTACCGTTACCTGTGGCAGGTGGCTACCGGTATCTGTGGTAGGTGGCTACCGTTACCTGTGGCAGGTGGCTACCTTTACATGTGGCAGGTGGCTACCGTTACCTATGGCAGATGGCTACCGTTACTTGTGGCAGGTGGCTACCGTTATCTGTGGCAGGTGGCTACCGTTACATGTGGCAGGTGGCTTCCGTTACCTGTGGCAGGTGGCTACCGTTACCTGTGGTAGGTGGCTACCGTTACCTGTGGCAGGTGGTTACTGTTATCTGTGGCAGATGGCTACCGTTATCTGTGGCAGGTGGCTACCGTTGCCTGTTGCAGGTGGCTACCGTTACCTGTGGCAGGTGGCTTCCGTTACCTGTGGCAGATGGTTACCGTTACCTGTGGCAGGTGGCTACCGTTATCTGTGGCAGGTGGTTACCGTTACCTGTGGCAGGTGGCTACCGTTACATGTGGCAGGTGGCTACCGTTACCTATGGCAGGTGGCTACCGTTACCTGTGGCAGGTGGCTACCGTTACCTGTGGCAGGTGGCTACTGATACCTGTGGCAGGTGGCTACCGTTACCTGTGGTAGGTGGCTACTGTTACCTGTAGCAGGTGGCTACCGTTACCTGTGGCAGGTGGCTACCATAATCTGTTGCAGGTGGCTACCGTTATCTGTGGCAGGTGGCTACCGTTACATGTGGCAGGTGGCTTCCGTTACCTGTGGCAGGTGGCTACCGTTACCTGTGGCAGGTGCCTACCGTTACATGTGGCAGGTGGCTTCCGTTACCTGTGGCAGGTGGCTACCGTTACCTGTGGCAGGTGGCTACCGTTACATGTGGAAGGTGGCTACCGTTACCTATGGCAGGTGGCTACCGTTACTTGTGGCAGGTGGCTACCGTTATCTGTAGCAGGTGGCTACCGTTACCTGTGGCAGGTGGCTACCGTTACATGTGGCAGGTGGCTACCGTTACCTATGGCAGGTGGCTACCGTTACCTGTGGCAGGTGGCTACCTTTATCTGTGGCAGGTGGCTACCGTTACCTGTGCCAGGTGGCTACCTTTACCTGTGGCAGGTGGCTACCGTTACCTGTAGCAGATGGCTACTGTTACCTGTTGCAGGTGGCTACCGTTACCTGTAGCAGGTGGCTACCGTTACCTGTGGCAGGTGGCTACCGTAATCTGTTGCAGGTGGCTACCGTTACATGTGGCAAGTGGCTCTCGTTACCTGTGGCAGGTGGCTACCGTTACCTGTGGTAGGTGGCTACCGTTACCTGTGGCAGGTGGCAACCGTTACCTATGGCAGGTGGCTACCGTTATCTGTGGCAGGTGGCTACCATTATCTGTGGCCGGTGGCTACCATTACCTGTTGCAGGTGGCTACCGTTACCTGTGGCAGGTGGCTTCCGTTACCTGTGGCAGGTGGTTACCGTTACCTGTGGCAGGTGGCTACCATTACCTGTTGCAGGTGGCTACCGTTACATATGGCAGGTGGCTACCGTTACCTGTGGCAGGTGGCTACCGTTATCTGTGGCAGGTGGCTACCGTTACCTGTGGCAGGTGGCTACCGTTACATGTGGCAGGTGGCTATCGTTACCTATGACAGATGGCTACCGTTACTTGTGGCAGGTGGCTACCGGTATC
Organism: Procambarus virginalis; assembly: GCA_020271785.1. Taxonomy (NCBI): domain Eukaryota; kingdom Metazoa; phylum Arthropoda; class Malacostraca; order Decapoda; family Cambaridae; genus Procambarus; species Procambarus virginalis. The sequence goes on from WNGS01100912.1 coordinate 22,586, forward strand.
TGTGGAAGGTGGCTACCGTTACCTGTGGCAGGTGGCTACCGTTACATGTGGCAGGTGGCTACCGTTACCTATGGCAGATGGCTACCGTTACCTGTGGCAGGTGGCTACCGTTACCTGTGGCAGGTGGCTACCGTTACATGTGGCAGGTGGCTACCGTTACCTATGGCAGGTGGCTACCATTACCTGTGGCAGGTGGCTACCGTTATCTTTGGCAGGTGGCTACCGTTACCTGTGGCAGGTGGCTACCATTACCTGTGGCAGATGGCTACCGTTGCCTGTGGCAGGTTGCTACCGATATCTGTGGCATGTGGCTACCGTTACCTGTGGCAGGTGGCTACCGTTACATGTTGCAGGTGGCTACCGTTACCTATGGCAGATGGCTACCGTTACATGTTACAGTGGCTACCGTTATCTGTGGCAGGTGGCTACCGTTACCTGTGACTGGTGGCTCCCGTTACATGTGGCAGGTGGCTACCGTTACCTATGGCAGGTGGCTACCGTTACCTGTTGCAGGTGGCTACCGTTACCTGTTGCTGGTGGCTACCGTTACCTGTGGTAGGTGGCTACCGTATCTATGAGAGGTGGCTATCGTTACCTGTGGCTGGTGGCTACCGTTACCTATGGACGTTGGCTTCCGTTACCTGTGGCAGGTGGCTATCGTTACCTATGCAGGTGGCTACCGTTACCTGTTGCAGGTAGCTGCCGTTACCTGTGGCAGGTGGCTACCGTTACCTCTGGCTGTTGGCTACCGTTACCTGCGGCAGGTGGCTACCGTTACCTGTGGCAGGTGGCTACTGTTACCTGTGGCAGGTGGCTATCGTTACCTGTGGCTGGTGGCTACCGTTACCTGTGGCAGGTGGCTACCGTTACCTGTTGCAGGTGGCTACAGGTGACGTGTCTCATTCCTCAACACTTCAGGTGTAAACTCTGTGAGCAGGAAGTGGGTCATAATCTCTCACACCACATTACTGAACACCTTGTCATTTGACCCGTCAGACTTGCCGGTGTGAAGTACCTGGTATTTTTCAATGGCGTTATTGACTCTCATGTTCTTCAGTATATTTTCATAATACGTCCTAAGTTTCCCAGTATTGGCTACTGATCACATGGAAGTTGGAGTTTTAGTATCACATACTTGCTCTTAGGAAATTATTAACCCTTATATAGTGTAGGGTAGATGTGTGAATGCGGAGGCACCTCAGTAGGTTAGTTCATAACAAAAATGTTGCCAGTGTCAGCTGCTGATCACCTGCTCCTGTTTCACCAACCATCCTGCGAGATGGCGATTTTACCGTCACAGAGCTCAAATGAGTGCCGGACCTACCGGACTGTGGTGGATATGTGGGCCTGCGGGCCGCTCCATGCAACAGCCTATTGGACCAAGCGCTCATAAGTCAAGCCTGGTCTCAGGCCGGGCTTGGGTAGAAGAAGAACTCCCAGAACCCCATTAAGCAGGTAAAACTGCCTTTTGACACAAACTATGTAAGTCTTCAAATAATCTAGAGTAGCTCCATTATGCTCCATAGTGCTCCTAAATGCCCCATAAATGTTCCATAATGCTCCATTAATGTTAATAAAATAAATAATAAAATAAAATAAATTATATTTCCATGACCTCATTGAGATCACATCAGATTAGCTCTGATAAATAAATGGATCCTCAAGTGAATACTGATTATAAATTTACAAGTAATTCAAGGAACCTTGTCCTTGGGTATCAAACCCTGGTTCTAAGACCATTAGGCCGCACGAGGAACGTCCCACGTCACCAGTCTTGTTATTACCTGATTCTCATTGGGTTCCTACAGTCAGAATCACAATCAGAAACTTTATTTGCACAGCTTACATAGATCACTACAATACTGGCTGGACCCAACAGGTATACACCAGTCTATATCGCACGTTCATTTTAAACATAGAGAGTGACATTTAGCTTACAGTATGAGAGATGATGTATAAAAAGTCAAAGCGAGTTTTGGCATTAGAGCGGTAAGACAAATTGGCACAATTTATATCATAAAATTAACATGATAAGACAATTTGAAATACAACTAATATACAGGGGTTATCTCTGGGTTATCTCCTGGGGTTATCCCTGGGTTATCCCTGGATTAACCAAGGGTTATCCCTAGGATATCCCAGAGGTATCCCAAGGGTTATCAAGGGAGTTATCTTAAAAACACAGCTCAAAGGACATTGATCTGACATCAATTAGATTCAAAATGCCTGCCAATAATCCATTTTTGTAACAGCAGTTCATCTATAAGTCCAAATTTCAATTTTTTGGGTAGAGCCGAGTATTGTTTTGGTGGTCCTAGACCTGCTGTGTATGGTTGTGGTGGCCCTGGACCTGTGGTGTATGGTTGTGGTGGCCCTGGACCTGCTGTGTATGGCTGTGGTGGTCGTAGACCTGCTGTGTATGGCTGTGGTGGCCTTTTGCCTAATATGTGTTTATGTGGTGGTTGTTGACCTGCTGTGTATTGCTGTGGTGGCCCTAGACCTGCTGTGTGTGGTTGTGGTGGCCCTGGACCTGCTGTGTGTGGTTGTGGTGGCCCTGGACCTGCTGTGTGTGGTTGTGGTGGCCCTGGACCTGTTGTGTATGGTTGTGGTGGCCCTGGACCTGTTGTGCATGGTTGTGGTGGTTCTGGACCTGTTGTGTATGGTTGTGGTGGCCCTGGACCTGCTGTGTATGGTTGTGGTGGCCCTGGACCTGCTGTGTGTAGTTGATGTGGTCCTAGACCTGTTGTGTATGGTTGTGGTGGCCCTGGACCTGCTGTGTATGGTTGTGGTGGCCCTGGACCTGCTGTGTATGGTTGTGGTGGTCCTAGACCTGCTGTGTGTAGTTGATGTGGTCCTAGACCTGTTGTGTATGGTTGTGGTGGCCCTGGACCTGCTGTGTATGGTTGTGGTGGCCCTGGACCTGCTGTGTATGGTTGTGGTGGTCCTAGACCTGCTGTGTGTAGTTGATGTGGACCTAGACCTGTTGTGTATGGTTGTGGTGGCCCTGGACCTGCTGTGCATTGTTGTGGTGGCCCTTGACCTACTGTGTGTGGTTGTGGCGGCCCTTGACCTGCTGTGTATGGTTGTGGTGGTCCTTGACCTGCTGTGTGTGATTGCGGTGGCCCTGGACTTCCTGGGTATGATTGTGGTGGCCCTGGACATGCTATGTATTGTTGTGGTGGCCGTGGACCTGCTGTGTGTGGTTATGGTGGCCGTGGACATGCTGTGTGTGATTATGGTGGCCGTGGACCTGCTGTGTATGGTTGTGTTTGCCCTTAAACTGTTGTGTATGGTTGTGGTGGCCCTGGACCTGCTGTGTATGGTTATGGTGGCCCTGGATCTGCTGAGTATGGTTGTGGTGGCCCTGGACCTTCTGTGTATGGTTGTGGTGGCCCTGGATCTCATGTTTATGGTTGTGGTGGTCCTAGACCTGCTGTGTATGGTTGTGGTGGTCCGTGACCTCCTGTGTATGATTGTGGTGGTTGTCGGAAAATCCGACACCATTTACTAATATCAATGCAATTTGCAGATAATATTGCTGCGTTGTATATGAGTTACCCATAGAAAATGTAACTTGTAGTGGAATTTTCCGTCAATAGAAAACGGGATATCGTTGCCACATACTATTATAATTCACCATCTATTGTGTTGGAATTATTCTTAAATACATTAGTCTTTGGACTTTTACCATCATAAAAACATCTCATTTTAATTAACTTAATTATTAGTATCAAATAGAGTAAATGTGACCCCTCTATCAGTTACTGATATCTGGACAAAGTAAGCCAGGCGTCGGTAGTAAGGTGTGGTCAGCCATTGTTGTTAAGACTGCAGAGGCGCAGGAAGCAAATCCGCCATTGAAACCTTGCAACAAGAACGCATATGTGATAACATACATCTGATCACAAATGTCATATCATTAATGCAAACACTCAAACGACAAGGCTGGCGGGTCCTTCTCAACTGGGTGCCGAGTCATGTGGGAATCATAGGAAATGACATTGCAGACGAAACTGCAAAACTTGCAACTAAGAGAAGAACTGTAGACATTTGCATACCACAGAGTCTGTCACAGATTAAGAACGTAATTCGAAACAGAGCAATGCAAAAGTTGTACAGTGACCACAACTCAGCTGTTGCAACGTCACGATCTGCAGGTTGATACACGAATTCAACCAACTACGAACCACTTATGTTAATGAAGGGGAGCAGTAGAGCAACAGAAGTACACTTACATCGCATCAGGCTTGGATACCCATGTGCATGGGAAATAGGCTTACAGGTTCCGGAAGATGAGAGGAAATGTCAACACTGTGGAGAAATGCCCGACAGACCTCTGGAACATTATCCAACACAGTGCACAGTTACAAACCCATTAAGATTTCAACGCCGATTCAACAGAGCAGAAGTTGTTAAACACATATGGCAACATCTTACTAAAGCGACCATACGAGTAATAAATGCTCATACTCCGCCCAAGTAAACTAGAAACAAGCAACACTTAGTGGGCCAGCCAGAGGCTTAGGGCCCACGCAGAGATATCCCTGCAAAAAAACAAAAAAAAAAGGGAGCAAATTCGGCTCCTATCATATCTCTTGGACGAAGTGTTATGGAAACCAAAGGTCTTCCATCATCAACACGCAGTCAGCAATTAACAAGCTAAGTGTTCTACCGAAACCCGTTTATCTAATCATTTTTGGCCATTAATGTTGGTAGATATTGGGCGGACCGGTTAGAATACGAACTCACCATACTAAAGGTAAATAAGCCTTGGTCTTTATTTGAATCATTATACAGTGTTTTCTCTAATATACCTGTCATATATTAGGATTCTGGCTTCATAGCAAGCGCCCTTTGACAGGTCAAGAAGAGGAAACAAGGCTTGGTATATTAGTTACTATGGGTGATGGAACCTACCTCAAAATAGGATAATTTGGTGTCTACATCCTAGTTATACCTGGTGAACTAAGCCTGCTGTGCAATAAGATAAGGAACTTCCTCAATGTATACTAATATGTGTAGTTAATACTGTCGTTTGATTGGCTGCATATATATAAATTCAATATAAACCCCCTCTAATGTGTAAGGATCGATTTGTGAGATTATTGCAGAAATACAGCCCACTTAACATCATACAAATTGCTTTCGAAGTATATAAATTAACGTAAATATAAATTCTATATAAATTCATTTTAATTAAATATAAATCTCACAGGTCGGTTCCCACAGTGGTCCTGAACCTGTTGTGTATGGTTGTGGTGTCCCTGGACCTGCTGTGTTTGGTTGTGGTGTCCCTGGACCTGCTGTGTTTGGTTGTGGTGGCCCCGGACCTTCTGAGTATGGTTGTGGTGGCCCTGGACCTGTTTTGTATGGTTTTGGTGGCTCTGGACCTGTTGAGTATGGTTGTGGTGGCCATGGACCTGCTGTGTATGGTTGTAGTAGCCCTGGACCTGCTGTGTATGGTTGTGGTGGCCCTGGACCTTCTGTGTATGGTTGTGGTGGCCCTGGACCTTCTGTGTATGGTTGTGGTGGTCCTGGACCTGTTGTGTAGTGTTGTGGTGGCCCTGGACCTCTTGTGCATGGTTGTGGTGGCCCTAGACCTGCTGTGTATGGTTGTGGTGGCCCTAGATCTACTGTGTATGGTTGTGGTGGCCCTAGACCTGCTGTGTATGGTTGTGGTGGCCCTAGATCTACTGTGTATGGTTGTGGTGACCCTGGACCTGCTGTGTATGGTTGTGGTGACCCTGGACCTTCTGTGCATGGTTGTGGTGACCCTGGACCTGCTGTGTATGGTTGTGGTGACCCTGGACCTTCTGTGCATGGTTGTGGTGACCCTGGACCTGCTGTGTATGGTTGTGGTGACCCTGGACCTTCTGTGCATGGTTGTGGTGGCCCTAGACCTGCTGTGTATGGTTGTGGTGGCCCTAGATCTACTGTGTATGCTTGGCGTGGCCCTGGACCTTCTGTGAATGGTTGTGGTGGCCCTGGACCTGCTGTGTGTGGTTGTGGTAGCCCTGGACCTGCTGTGTGTGGTTGTGGTGGCCCTGGACCTCCTGTGTATGGTTGTGGTGGCTCTGGACCTGCTGTGTATGGTTGTGGTGGCCCTGGACCTGTTGTGTATGGTTGTGGTGGCCCTGGACCTCCTGTGTATGGTTGTGGTGGCCCTGGACCTGCTGTGTATGGTTGCTGTGGTTTTTGACCTGTTCTGTATGGTTGTGGTTGTCCTAGACCTGTTGTGTATTGTTGTGGTGGCCGATGACCTGATGGGTATGGTTGTGGTGGCCCTGGACCTCCTGTGTATTGTTGCTGTGGTTTTTGACCTGTTCTGTATGGCTGTGGTTGTCCTAGACCTGCTGTGTATTGTTGTGGTGGCCCTCGACCTGCTGTGTGTGGTTGTGGTGGCCCTTGACCTGCTGTGTGTGGTTGTGGTGGCCCTTGACCTGCTGTGTGTGGTTGTGGTGGCCCTAGACCTGATGTGTATGGTTGTGGTGGCCCTGGACATCCTGTGTATGGTTGTGGTGGCCCTGGACCTGCTGTGTGTGGTTGTGGTGGCCCTGGACCTGCTGTGTGTGGTTGTGGTGGCCCTGGACCTCCTGTGTATGGTTGTGGTGGCCCTGGACCTGCTGTGTATGGTTGTGGTGGCCCTCGACCTGATGTGTATGGTTGTGGTGGCCCTGGACCTGCTGTGTATGGTTGTGGTGGCCCTTGACCTGCTGTGTATGGTTGTGGTGGCCCTGGACCTGATGTGTATGGTTGTGGTGGCCCTGGACCTGCTGTGTATGGTTGTGGTAGCCCTCGACCTGATGTGTATGGTTGTGGTGGTCCTAGACCTGCTGTGTATGCTTGGCGTGGCCCTGGACCTGCTGTGTATGGTTGTGGTGGCCCTAGACCTGATCTGTATGGTTGTGGTGGCCCTAGACCTGCTGTGTATGGTTGTGGTGGCCCTGGACCTGCTGTGTATGGTTGTGGTGGCCCTCGACCTGCTGTGTGTGGTTGTGGTGGCCCTTGACCTGCTGTGTGTGGTTGTGGTGGCCCTTGACCTGCTGTGTATGGTTGTGGTGGCCCTCGACCTGCTGTGTGTGGTTGTGGTGGCACTAGACCTGATGTGTATGGTTGTGGTGGACCTAGACTTGCTGTGTATGGTTGTGGTGGACCTAGACCTGCTTTGTATGGTTGTGGTGGCCCTGGGCCTCCTGTGTAAGGTTGTGGTGGCCCTTGACCTACTGTGTGTGGTTGTGGTGGTTCTTGACCTGCTGTGTATGGTTGTGGTGACCCTTGACCTACTGTGTGTGGTTGTTGTGGTTCTTAACCTGCTGGTATGGTTGTGGTGGCCCTTGACGTGCTCTGCATGATTGCGGTGGCCCTGGACTTGCTGTGTATGATTGTGGTGGCCCTTGAACTGCTGTGTATGGTTGGGGTGGCCCTCGACCTGCTGTGTGTGGTTGTGGTGGCCCTTGACCTGCTGTGTGTGGTTGTGGTGGCCCTTGACCTGCTGTGTGTGGTTGTGGTGGCCCTAGACCTGCTGTGTATGGTTGTGGTGGACCTAGACCTGCTGTGTATGGTTGTGGTGGCCCTGGGCCTCCTGTGTAAGGTTGTGGTGGCCCTTGACCTACTGTGTGTGGTTGTGGAGGCCCTGGACCTGTTGTGTATGGTTGTGGTGGCCTTGGACCAGCTGTGTATAGTTGTGTTGGCCCTTGAACTGCTGTGTATGGTTGTGGTGGCCCTGGACCAGCTGTGAATGATTGTGGTGGCATTGGACCAGCTGTGTATGGTTGTGGTGGCCTTGGACCAGCTGTGTATGGTTGTGGTGGCCTTGGACCAGCTGTGTATGGTTGTGGTGGCCTTGGACCTGCTGTGTATGGTTGTGGTGGCCTTGGACCTGCTGTGTATGGTTGTGGCGGCCGTGGACCTGCTGTGTATTGTTGTGGTAGCCCTGGAATTGATGTGTATGGTTGTGGTGGCCCTGGACCCGCTGTATATGGTTGTGGTGGCCCTGGACCTGTTGTGTATGGTTGTGGTGGCCCTGGACCTGTTGTGTATGGTTGTGGTGGCCCTGGACCTGTTGTGTATGGTTGTGGTGGCCCTGGACCTGTTGTGTATGGTTGTGGTGGTCCTGGACCTGTTGTGTATGGTTGTGGTGGCCCTGGACCTGTTGTGTATGGTTGTGGTGGCCCTGGACCTGTTGTGTATGGTTGTGGTGGCCCTGGACCTGTTGTGTATGGTTGTGGTGGCCCTGGACCTGTTGTGTATGGTTGTGGTGGCCCTGGGTCTCATTGACACTTTAAAAATACTGAACAATTTAGAGGATGTTGATCCGGACAATTGTGTTATATCTGTCAAAAGGTCAGATGTAACATAAACAAGGACCAACAATTTTAAGCTGGACAAGCGACAATGTGGGACTGAAAACAGTAGGTTCTTTTGCACGCACACGGTTATAAACCATAGAACCGCCTACCCGCCGAAGCCGTAAATGGCAAGATTGTTGAATTTCAAAATCCAGCTGTAAATGATTGCCAAGGCAATGCGGGGACTTTCGAGAAGCCGCCGGCTTTCTATCATCGTCGAGGCCGAGGAAGGCCAACATTCAGCCACGGTTGGCCCTCAGGTAAATTCAAGTATAATCTAGTTGACTTGAGGGAAAGTGAAATTCACATCTGTTCCTCCATCCTTCTATTGTACAGGAAGAACCGCACATCTATGGGTCATCCTATTAGGTAAGCAGACTTCTAGGCTCTGGGAGTTTGCTCCACCTTGTGATGTAGATTTGACCAAATGTAAACTCTGTCAACAGAACTAGTCACACACTGTCCGTCATTATATAACTGAATGTGAGATCGCAGAATTCGGAGATAACACCATCAATGGTGTCCATGAAATGTGTAAATACTTATTTATAATGATGTACTACCAGGAATCTTAGTCAAGTATCCTGAAATTGCTTACTGTAGGTGCAGCCTGCACATGACTGTAAAGCTGCCGCCCAGTTGGGTGGGTGTGGAGCAAGACTGGTAACTGCATGACTTACCATATATGTAAAGTGCCTTGTATAGTGACTTTTGTGAGCCTCTTGTTGAATCACGTGATATAAAAAGACAATTGATATATGTATATGTATTTTAGTATACATGTATGTATTGTAGTACAGTAGAAGTAGGCAGCCATCAGTCTCAGGAGACTATGGAGTTGAGCTCTGATTGTCGGCCTGGAGTGGCCTCTCCAAGGAGCAAAACCAGGGTAGGTTGATACGGAGGAAAAGCTGTTACCCATGCAGCAGATCCCCCCTCTCCACGGCGCCGAAAGTCTCCAATGGAAAGGCAAACGCCAATACGATTTGTTTCAGCGCCGTCGCAGGAACCGTGAGTTCCGGAGTTGATCTCGATGTTGGTGAAAAAAGGCACAGGGACACCAAACCTGGAGACTACCGTGGTAGAGGCTGGAGAAGGACCACCCTATCAAGGGCAAGAACGACCCCAGCCTCCTGAAGCAGAGCCTGGGCCGCACGACCCCCAGGAGGTGGACGTCCCGGTCCCGCACCTACGGGTTCCAGACAGAGATCGTCACAGCTCTCTTTCACCCGAGGCCGGCATCCTTCAAAACCCAATAGAAGAAGGAGTGATAATTATTAAATACAACAATTATTATTATAATAATAATAATATAACTAATTAATAATTATCACTCTTCTTTCTGTATTTTAGTATACATGAATGTATATATGTGTATGTGTGTAATATAAAAATTGTGTGACTAGCTTCACAAAATTGTTACTTCCTTAGCTAAACGAACTCTGGGGTTCAGTTCCTGTACCCATTATGTGCTTCTGTAACCCTTTCCACCACCACCCATGAGATGGGTATAGGTGCATTATTGTGACGTCAGCGCCATCTGTTGAGCGCACCCGTCCACATTTTATGTTTCCCGGTGGAGGCTCTGATCTTACAGACATCTGTGTAGTTTCCTTCTTACTATACAAATTTTACTCCTCAGAAGTGATGTGGAGGGTACCTTGGTTGACAAGCGTCAGTTCACCCAGGGCAGTCCTGAACGTTAGACTTATTCCAGTGGGAACACCTGGGCCGAGTCTGTGGAGACAGTGAATTGTCTGTGTTGACCAGTGAAGTATTGGTGATTAGACCGACGGACCTGGCCTAGTTGTGTTACTAAATGGAATTAACGTCTGACTGTCTCCTTAAGTTAAGACTTCTTATAGGTGAAGTCTTTAGGGGAAGCCAGCCAGTGTATTGCTGGGGAGTCGAAGTGGTGTTTTGACACTGATGATACTGTGGAGGACTGACTCATGATGTACTGAGAAATGTGGACTCGCCGGCCTGAGTACTGAAGAAGAAAGGCTCACGGAAGGTACTTTAAGTGTTGTACAATAGAAGATAGAAGTGGACTCGCCGGGATAGAAGATCAGTTCTTTTGTAATGCCCTGTGTGAAAGTGACACATACAGTGTTACATGTTGTACATATGTAATATGTGTATATAGTTAAGAATTATACATGATGATGGTTTTGTTTAGTGTTGTTTACCCCATTCCCTTTGGACTGGCTATTACTGCTGTGTTCTTAATAACTTACCTTTGACTCGGGGTTGGATCTGGTAATAAGAGGCACTAAGGGCCCATAGAAAGTTTGAATAGAGAGAACCCGGTTACTGGCTAACACTATTATATGACTAACCTCTAGCCTGGAGGGACGGTGTCGGGGGTGTTGGTGTTTGTTACTTGCGGTTGGAGGGACGGGGTTGGGGGTAGTGATGGTGTTACAGGCGGGTTGAGTGGGGCAGGAACAGTCCTGGAGGCACGGGGATGGGGGGTATTTTTTTATTATTATTATTTTCTATCACACACGTGGCCACACATTTACAATGCTAACCAGCATATATACATATTCTTCTGTCCTCCATGGATAGGGTTAGAGATCAGTTAAACATATATTTCAAGGGTTTATTGAACAATCAACCACAGAAGGTGAGTCGGTGCTTTTAAAATGCTAAGCTAACCTACATACGTAAATACATAGATACACAGATTTATGTATGCCCTACATAAGGTGTTCGATATGTCTTTTACATAGTGTCATTAATGTACATATACAAAGGTGAAATGTAATTCTGATCAGCTTCCATATATACTTTATACCCATACATATACATACACAAACACATATACATGCATATATACACAGACACATGCATTCACATACATTTGTCTCATTTACTCTGACAGGGTGAGATAGTTGATAAAGAAACTAGTGTGCAATTAAGCACTTAATCACTGAAGGTGATTAAGGTGCTTTTACAAGCTCAGGTTATATAGTTACATCATATACATACATTGTATAATCAATCTATTACATGGTCAATCTTGGATACAAGTCCAATATATCATCAAGTGTTCCAGTACTCGTATAGTAATTACAGAGTTAAGCATACCTTAGCCTAGGAGGGCGAAAGTCAGCCAGTATGGGACATTCTACAATATAATCTTCAAGAGAGTGCATGTTTTCTTTCACAAAGTTGACACATTGTGTACTCGACATTTGGGTTTTGAGAAAGCTGCCAGATACGTCTATATCCCAGGCGTATTCTGGCCACTATAACATCACATTGCCGGGTTCTTGTTCTATTAGTCCCATATGTGAATGCCTCCTCACGATATCTATCATAATATTTAATGCTACAACTTTCAGGTCTTTGTGAATTTGTTAGGTCGGTGAGATCTTCATTAGATATTTGTTTAAGTATTCTCTTTGTCACTGCTAATGAAATACCCATATCAATTTCTACCACCGGTTTTCTACAGGCTGTCTTTGCAAGCATATCAACAGTGTCATGCCTTGAGATGCCAACATGTGATGGTATCCATAGGAATTTAATTTCAAATCTGTTTTCTTTAGCAGCTAAAACATTCATTCGAATATCACTGACTATTTTCTGGGTGTCACTACTATGTGCGTTCAATGCCAGGAGTGCACTCTGCGAGTCACAGTATATAAGTCCATTGCCTTTTTTTTTTTTAAATTCAGTGGCAAGGTATATGCCTGCAAGTTCGGTTTGAGTTGTACTTGCCCAGTCGTTGACGCGCTTCATTGCTGTATGTACGAGAGAAGATTATTCAAATATATTCCATGCACTTCCGGTACATCGTCCACCCTCTTCTACAGAGCCGTCGGTATAGCACTGATAAACATCGTTACCCACACTCTGAGTACTTTCAGTGATGCCTTTCAGTGTTAACTGTTTAAATAATGTAGAGTGCACACTATCTTTCTTGGGCGCATTTACAAAATCAACTGATAAATCCCAGTTATCCCATGGAGTAATTGGTTGATTAATCATTAGTTGAGTTGGGTACATATTTAATATTTTGATGGAGTTGGCTACCTTGTAGAACCAATATACATAATCAGATGTAGTGATGGTGTTACTTACGGCCGGGTGAGTGGGGCAGGAACGGTCCTAGAGGGACGGAGGGGGGGGGGGGGTAGTCATGGTGTTACTTGCGGCCGGGTTGAGTTTTTTTTTTTGGAAGTAAAGAGGAAGGAGAGGCATAGATGAATGGAAGTATAGAAGTGGGAAATACAGTGAGAGGTATGAAAGCAGGCGAGCTGTCCGCCTTGCTGACACGATGTGTGGGTGTTGGCAGCTAAGCTAAGTTGGCTCCCTCTTGTCAGGGAGCTGTGAGTGTGTGAGAGGTTCTTCACATGTGTTTCACCATATCTGGATGTCTATAGATAAATACTGTGTAGCATTCATATATACACACTCCGATGCTTCCACACATGTTGTTCTGTTTAAGGCTCTTTATTTTATTATTATTATTTATCGAGTTGTTCATACATACATATTATTATTTATCGAGTTGTTCATATATACACATATATACATACACATATTCATATACACACACACATATATATATATATATATATATATATATATATATATATATATATATATATATTGTGACGATAATCTCTTTCAAGAGAGATTTAGCCTGCTCTTCCCTACTTAAAGTTACGTCAATTCTACAAGTATAAGATGCTACATTCAAGATACGTCACCGGTAGCACAAAACGTTTTGACCAGGAGGCAAAACGTACCCAAGATCCCCTACTATACAAACCCTCCATGCCGCTCGTCGTCAACCAGCAAACTACCCATCCCAGCCTGCCTGCTCCTAATTGGTGACTCGCCGACCGCGCACCTGCACACTGCACCTCGGCGCCATCTACATGAGTTGACGTCTGAGCCTGACCAGCTATCAACTTCAGAATATTCTTTGTGCTCTTAGAGTTGACATCTCTCTCTGGCATACTAAGCTCTCTGGCTTTCGTATACTAAGGGAGGTCTCAGCTAAAGCCAATATTCTCAGCACCATTTCACATTATATTATTTATTCTATTGTGTTTTTGCATTTGTCTTTGTCATTTTAGTGCTTCAGTCATTTACCCGAGATTTGTCTATATTTTCATTTATGTTTAAGTAAATATATTAAAGTTTCATTGTTCATACTTTGTGTTTTATGTGTTCCTCCCTCTAACTTACCACAGACAACAGGCAAGCAGTCTATCTTTTTTTTGTAAGTGTGACCAGGCATTGACACCTGCCATTGGGACTGCCGAACACCAACACTCCAACACTTTCCCGTCACAATATATATATACATATATACATATACATATATATCCATACATACATACACATATACACACACATATATCTGGTCAGATATATCTGGTCAGTATCATCTGGTCAGTATCTCATCTGGGAATTATATACTGTGGGGCGGGGTTTTCAACTAGAGAATCGAAGCTCTTTGGCCACCAGCTGTGAGAGCGGGGCGTCTCATCTTGGAGCAATCTTTCTAACATTGGGTCCTCTAACATTTGGATTGTGTTCCACACCCTGATGGCTTGGTGCTGCAGTCTGATGTTTAGTGGCTGTATGTTCAGGAGTTCATGGAGCTCCTATATTGTCTGATCATATGGTGGACGGTGTTTTGCTGCTCTCCTTAGCGCCTTATTTCGTACTGCTTGCAGTTTCTGCATGTTGGTTTTCTTTATGTGTGTAGTGGTACTGGGGGATACTAAAGATGCGGCCGAACTAGACCTTATATAAGTGGATCTGAATGTTAGTACTGAGGCTTCGGAATCTTCTCAGTTTTCCTAAGCTGCTTTGGCTTTGTTTAGTCGGTCCTTTACATGAATTTGTATCCCTGTTCTATTTATCACAAGTCCCAGTATTCTGCCTACCTCCGCATATTGGATCGGATGGTTGTCAAGGATGATAGGGTCCGGGTTTCTTTTCGCAATGTGTATTATCTGAAACTTTTGTTTGTTGGTGCTAATTTTCCATTGCTTCTCAAAGTTGTTTATGAGTTCAATTGCTGCCTTGGTCTTGTCGGCTAGTAGCGGCTTTGATGGTCCCTGTTGGCATATTATTGGGTGACATCGTCAACGTATGGTATGTATTCTCCATGTAGGGGTTGGGGTAGGTCAGCTGTATATATGTTGAATAGAGTGGGGGAGAGGCAGCTTCCTTGTGGTACTCCACTTTTCAGTTCTATTACGTCACCCAAATAGCTGCCGATATTAAGCCTAGCAGTTCTGTTGTCTATAAGCTGCAGAGAGTAGCAATAAATCTCTCAGGAAGTCCTAGTTCAGATATCTTATATTTTAGGCCTGTGTGCCACACTTTGTCGAAGGCTTTCGAAACGTTTCTAGGCACTATATTACACTGATCTTTTTTTCGACACTGCGTTGGTTATATGCTCGTAGATCGGGCTATAGCTGTATGGGCCCTCTGCGGTTTCTAAACCCATGTTGCCTGGTGTTATATTTCTCTTCCTCTTCCATGTACTTCACAAGTCTCTGATAATTTTTTCGAATATTTTAACTGGTACTTCGAGGAGGGAAATTGGCCTGTAGTTTTTCAGTTTGGGTTGGGGTTTACCTGGCTTGGGATTAATCTTATTGTGGCATTCTTGAAGTATGTGGGGAATAGTCCAGATGCAAGAGCTGCATTTATTATACATGTGTATTGATGGAGTGCAATCACTGGTAAGTTGGATAATACATCTATTTATTTTGCTGTTTCCCGCGCCTTGTTCTTGAAACCCATAATTGTTTCATGGACCTCTCCAATGGTATGCGTTTCATAAGGTGGCAGTCATCGCGTATGTTGTTAAGGTCTATTGTTTGCGTCGGGAGTAGTGCTGCAGCTCTGTTACCGACTTGAGTTGTAATTTCCCTCTCATTAATTTGGCAAAAATTTAAATTTTCTTCCGGTTTATCCTGAATATTTTTTCCCAGAACTTCCTGAATCCTGTTCTTGTTTCTCTATTCCTGCTCCTGGTTGAGTGGGCAGGAACGGTCCTGGAAGGACGGGTGGGGGGGGGGGTACTGATAGTGATACTTACCCGGGTTAAGTGGGGAAGAACGTAAGCACACTGTGAGTCACCTCACAGTGTGCAGCTGGAGGTGGTCGGGGCGGGAGGCTGTTACCCACCGCCACTCTTCATCTCTCCACCACGCAGTACTTTACTCTCCAGTGCTGGCCTCCGTGTCCGCCACTTACGTTACTCTCCAGTGCTGGCCTCCGTGTCCGCCACTTACGTTACCCTCCAGTGCTGTCTCNGCCTGCGGGCCGCTCCATGCAACAGCCTATTGGACCAAGCGCTCATAAGTCAAGCCTGGTCTCAGGCCGGACTTGGGTAGAAGAAGAACTCCCAGAACCCCATTAAGCAGGTAAAACTGCCTTTTGACACAAACTATGTAAGTCTTCAAATAATCTAGAGTAGCTCCATTATGCTCCATAATGCTCCTAAATGCCCCATAAATGTTCCATAATGCTCCATTAATGTTAATAAATAAATAATAAAATAAAATAAATTATATTTCCATGACCTCATTGAGATCACATCAGATTAGCTCTGATAAATAAATGGATCCTTAAGGGAATATTGATTATAAATTTACAAGTAATTCAAGGAACCTTGTCCTTTGGTATCAAACCCTGGTTCCAAGACCATTATGCCACACGAGGAACGTCCCACGTCACCAGTCTTGTTATTACCTGATTCTCATTGGGTTCCTACAGTCAGAATCACAATCAGAAACTTTATTTGCACAGCTTACATAGATCACTACAATACTGGCTGGACCCAACAGGTATACACCAGTCTATATCGCACGTTCATTTAAACATAGAGAGTGACATTTAGCTTACAGTATGAGAGATGATGTATAAAAAGTCAAAGCGAGTTTTGGCATTAGAGCGGTAAGACAAATTGGCACAATTTATATCATAAAATTAACATGATAAGACAATTTGAAATACAACTAATATACAGGGGTTATCTCTGGGTTATCTCCTGGGGTTATCCCTGGGTTATCCCTGGATTAACCAAGGGTTATCCCTAGGATATCCCAGAGGTATCCCAAGGGTTATCAAGGGAGTTATCTTAAAAACACAGCTCAAAGGACATTGATCTGACATCAATTAGATTCAAAATGCCTGCCAATAATCCATTTTTGTAACAGCAGTTCATCTATAAGTCCAAATTTCAATTTTTTGGGTAGAGCCGAGTATTGTTTTGGTGGTCCTAGACCTGCTGTGTATGGTTGTGGTGGCCCTGGACCTGTGGTGTATGGTTGTGGTGGCCCTGGACCTGCTGTGTATGGCTGTGGTGGCCTTTTGCCTAATATGTGTTTTATGTGGTGGTTGTTGACCTGCTGTGTATTGCTGTGGTGGCCCTAGACCTGCTGTGTGTGGTTGTGGTGGCCCTGGACCTGCTGTGTGTGGTTGTGGTGGCCCTGGACCTGTTGTGTATGGTTGTGGTGGCCCTGGACCTGTTGTGCATGGTTGTGGTGGTTCTGGACCTGTTGTGTATGGTTGTGGTGGCCTGGACCTGCTGTGTATGGGTGTGGTGGCCCTGGACCTGCTGTGTATGGTTGTGTTGGTCCTGGACCTGTTGTGTATGGTTGTGGTGGTCCTAGACCTGCTGTGTGTAGTTGATGTGGTCCTAGACCTGTTGTGTATGGTTGTGGTGGCCCTGGACTGCTGTGTGTGGTTGATGTGGCACTGGACCTGTTGTGTATGGTTAGGTGGCCCTGGACCTGCTGTGTGTGGTTGTGGTGGCCCTTGACCTGCTGTGTATGGTTGTGGTGGCCCTTGACCTGCTGTGTGTGATTGTGTGTCCCTTGACTGCTGTGTGTGATTGTGTGGTCCTAGACCTCCTGTGTGTGGTTGTGGTGGCCCTTGACCTGCTGTGTATGGTTGTGGTGGCCCTTGACCTGCTGTGTATTGTTGTGGTGGCCCTTGACCTACTGTGTGTGGTTGTGGCGGCCCTTGACCTGCTGTGTATGGTTGTGGTGGTCCTTGACCTGCTGTGTGTGATTGCGGTGGCCCTGGACTTCCTGGTATGATTGTGGTGGCCCTGGACATGCTATGTATTGTTGTGGTGGCCGTGGACCTGCTGTGTGTGGTTATGGTCGCCGTGGACATGCTGTGTGTGATTATGGTGGCCGTGGACCTGCTGTGTATGGTTGTGTTTGCCCTTAAACTGTTGTGTATGGTTGTGGTGGCCCTGGACCTGCTGTGTATGGTTATGGTGGCCCTGGATCTGCTGAGTATGGTTGTGGTGGCCCTGGACCTTCTGTGTATGGTTGTGGTGGCCCTGGATCTCATGTTTATGGTTGTGGTGGTCCTAGACCTGCTGTGTATGGTTGTGGTGGTCCGTGACCTCCTGTGTATGATTGTGGTGGTTGTCGGAAAATCCGACACCATTTACTAATATCAATGCAATTTGCAGATAATATTGCTACGTTGTATACAAGTTAACCCATAGAAAATGTAACTTTTAGTGGAATTTTCCGTCAATAGAAAACGGGATATCGTTGCCACATACTATTATAATTCACCATCTATTGTGTTGGAATTATTCTTAAATACATTAGTCTTTGGACTTTTACCATCATAAAACATCTCATTTTAATTAACTTAATTATTAGTATCAAATAGAGTAAATGTGACCCCTCTATCAGTTACTGATATCTGGACAAAGTAAGCCAGGCATCAGTAGTAGGGTGTGGTCAGCCATTGTTGTTAAGACTGCAGAGGCGCAGGAAGCAAATCCGCCATTGAAACCTTGCAACAAGAACGCATATGTGATAACATACATCTGATCACAAATGTCATATCATTAATGCAAACACTCAAACGACTAGGCTGGCGGGTCCTTCTCAACTGGGTGCCGAGTCATGTGGGAATCATAGGAAATGACATTGCAGACGAAACTGCAAAACTTGCAACTAAGAGAAGAACTGTAGACATTTGCATACCACAGAGTCTGTCACAGATTAAGAACGTAATTCGAAACAGAGCAATGCAAAAGTTGTACAGTGACCACAACTCAGCTGTTGCAACGTCACGATCTGCGGGTTGGTACAGGAATTCAACCAACTACGAACCACTTATGTTAATGAAGGGGAGCAGTAGAGCAACAGAAGTACACTTACATCGCATCAGGCTTGGATACCCATGTGCATGGGAAATAGGCTTACAGGTTCCGGAAGATGAGAGGAAATGAACAACTGGAGAAATGCCCGACAGACCCCTGAACATTATCTAACACAGTGCACAGTTACAAACCCATTAAGATTTCAACGCCGATTCAACAGAGCAGAAGAAGTTGTTAAACGCATATGGCAACATCTTACTAAAGCGACCATACGAGTAATAAATGCTCATACTCCGCCCAAGTAAAGCAGAAACAAGCAACACTTAGAGGGCCAGCCAGAGGCTTAGGGCCCACACAGGGATATCCCTGCAAAAAAACAAAAAAAAAAAGGGAGCAAATTCGGCTCCTATCATATCTCTTGGACGAAGTGTTATGGAAACCAAAGGTCTTCCATCATCAACACGCAGTCAACAATTAACAAGCTAAGTGTTTTACCGAAACGATTTGAATCATTATACAGTGTTTTCTCTGATATACCTGTCATATATTAGGATTCTGGCTTCATAGCAAGCGCCCTTTGACAGGTCAAGAAGAAGAATATTAGTTACTATGGGTGATGGAACCTACCTCAAAATAGGATAATTTGGTGTCTACATCCTAGTTATACCTGGTGAACTAAGCCTGCTGTGCAATAAGATAAGGAACCTCCTCAATGTATACTAATATGTGTAATTAATACTGTAGTTTGATTGGCTGCATATAT
Source organism: Procambarus virginalis (assembly GCA_020271785.1). NCBI lineage: Eukaryota > Metazoa > Arthropoda > Malacostraca > Decapoda > Cambaridae > Procambarus > Procambarus virginalis. Next base: position 41,820 of record WNGS01100912.1, read on the forward strand.
ATAAATTCAATATAAACTCCCCCTAATGTGTAAGGATCGATTTGTGTGATTATTGCAGAAATACAGTCCACTTAACATCATACAAATTGCTATCGAAGTATATAAATTAACGTAAATATAAATTCTGTATAAATTCATATAAATAAATATAAATCTCACAGGTCGGTTGGTCATCTTCGAGCCGGATGACAGATTATATGGTCATCATCGAGTACCTGATGAACCAGTTATCAGTGGATTCATTAAATACACTGGTACTAGTGCAGTGTGATTTATACAGTAACAATACAGTGCCAGTCAAAGACGGCAGCATTGCCTCGAGCGAGCTCAGGAGCCCCTCAAGCCCAGTTCAGCCATACTCAGCGGTTTCATGGTCAACCACCTATTTGGTGGCGTATTATTTCCGTGGGATGACGGATTTCGTGGTGTTAATTTCGCGAGAGATTATCTACGAATTTTGTGGAGTTAATTTCGTGAGGTCACTAATAATATTTAATACTTCTAGATAATATTAGAAGTTTCATAGAGGCATAGAGGCTATTATCAATAATTGTGTATATTATTTCTCCAAAATAGAGAATTATTTAATATATATTGCACTAGTTCACAATACAATATTTACTAATTGCCAACCCACAATAGGGTAGGATATACATTGACTAGTGTTTATAGATAACCTAGTCCCCTATTACCATTGACTAGTTGAACTACTTATTGTTCATCCTAGTCCCATTATTACCATAGTCTAGTGGTACTATATTTAACAACCTAGCACCATTAATGAATGGTGCAGACCCTATTTTGGGTGTAATTGTTATCAACTCGAGTTGAGTTGTGTATATATAATAATTTACTTATGATCATTACACCTTTGAGTGATTAATTATGTCTATACCATCCTAGGGTGATTTTGAGGAGCTAACCTAAAGGTACTTCCATGACACTAGTTTATCACTCAAATCATTAGTGTGTATGATTGAATATATATAATGTGTATTAATTTTAAGTGCTAACCTCTAGAAGAGGTAGGATTATAGCCTACTGATTGCAGATTTTACCCTAGGCTACCATCAGTGCTTGTTCAGCATTATGAGCAACACAAGTACAAGCCCCACAAGGCTTAACCAACTAGCCAGTATGGATAATGCAGGGAGAATGAGAAAAACGCTTGCAGGTCTTAAAGGCCACTTAACAAGACAGATCAACTACCATCGATTCATTGGTAGCCCTACTAAATATCAGGGCATAACCATGTTAAATTCTGCCGGAGGCAAATTACTCTCAGGCCCAGTATCAAGCCTGAGGAGACCTATGTCTGCAGATAAACAATACCAGTAGAAATCTAAATTTGTCAGCTGATTATATTTCTCCAGTAGCATTATACTAAGGAGATTACAGCTGACTATAGCAACAGAGGTTGATGTTAATATCATCATTTAAAGCTGAAGATGAGTTCATGAGGCCTCAGTGGCAAATCAGTGAACAGTAGCCTAAACAGCTACAAGTCACAGCGACCAATGTCACTGAACCCACTGCAGT
>WNGS01100912.1:55594-96285 GCA_020271785.1 Procambarus virginalis
GCTGTAATGCTTCATCCACGTACTACAAATACAAATATCGCCAGCAGAACCTAAACACCTAACCTAACCTAACCTATGTCTATTTAACCACAATATGCTAATATATTATAATATTAATTTATACTTGAGAAAATTCCCGTTTTGAATGAACAGCATGTTAAAATTTATGAATGCGTCTGTGGGTTGACCGCTGAATGTAATGGACTTGAGTCGAGGATGGGTTGTCTGCGGATATAAATGTCAATAACAAGACAGTAACTATTCAAGGATAACATATGATGACAGTCTTTCACCAGGGAACAAAAAATGTGACCAGGTGCACTCAGTAGATGGCGTTGACGTTGCCACACTTCCATCAACAGATGGCCCTGACCTTGCCATACTTCCATCAACAGATGGCGTTGACCTTGCCACACTCCTATCAACAGATTGTATTGTTATCGTTACACCTAAATTTATACTTATACACATTTTAATTTATACACACACTTAGAGGGAAATACTCCCTCCCTACCTTCCTGAATACATCAGAATATGCATCTGTGCCCTTAATGTATTATATAGTTTTAGATATTTTTAATTATTACACTTTATTATTAATAAATATTTTTGATACACCTAGTTTTACTTTATTTGTCACTTGATACGTCTGAAAATATTTGTTACCAAAATGGATATTTAATTTGATCTGTTGACTTAATACGCATTTTATTTACCTAATACATCTGTCAATTATATATTACTTAGCTATTTATTACCTTTTTATTGCCTGAAGCAGTTTATTTTTTGTTACTTGGGTAGGCCTACGTCACATGTTACTTGGAAGACCTGCACATGTTACTTGGTAGACCTGCACATGTTACTTGGTAGACCTGCACATGCTACTTGGTAGACCTGCACATGTTACTTGGTAGACCTGCACATGTTACATGAGGACGCATGAATACTCTCGGCACAGTGCTACAGTAATTATATTCTCATGTCTACTGGAACACTACAGTTCAGTAGTCACGTCTGACCCTCACCATGTCCCCCTCATGTCTGACCCTCACCATGTCCCCCTCATGTCTGACCCTCACCATGTCCCCCTCATGTCTGACCCTCACCATGTCCCCCTCATGTCTGACCCTCACCATGTCCCCCTCATGTCTGACCCTCACCATGTCCCCCTCATGTCTGACCCTCACCATGTCCCCTCATGTCTGACCCTCACCATGTCCCCCTCATGTCTGACCCTCACCATGTCCCCCTCATGTCTGACCCGCACCATGTCCCCCTCATGTCTGACCCTCACCATGTCCCCCACATGTCTGACCCTCACCATGTCCCCCACATGTCTGACCCTCACCATGTCCCCCTCATGTCTGACCCTCACCATGTCCCCCTCATGTCTGACCCTCACCATGTCCCCCTCATGTCTGACCCTCACCATGTCCCCCTCATGTCTGACCCTCACCATGTCCCCCTCATGTCTGACCCTCACCATGTCCCCCTCATGTCTGACCCTCACCATGTCCCCCTCATGTCTGACCCTCACCATGTCCCCCACATGTCTGACCCTCACCATGTCCCCCTCATGTCTGACCCTCACCATGCCCCATCATGTCTGACCCTCACCATGTCCCCCTCATGTCTGACCCTCACCATGTCTGACCCTCACCATGTCCCTCATGTCTATCAGTATGATACATTATTTATACTACACATATAAACAATGACTTGCTATATATTATGGTTTTTGATGATGGCTTTATTTGTTTATTCTGTTCCCGAGTGAAAATAATCCAATGACTGTGAATATTGGTCAGCAGAGTGGATATAAGGAGTTGGGCCCAAATACGCGCAAGCAATTGAGAATTAACGTGAAGTGTGTCTGTCTGTCTCCCTCACAGCCGGCCTCCTCACCTTCTTCCTCCTGGCGTCTTTCCAGTGGAACACCTCAATTTGCCTCGAGTCTCTGATCGTCTCCCTGTAAGTATGTCTGGCCTCCTTCGTCACCCTTCATGTCTTTCTTCTTGAGCATTGTAGGTACTTTCTTTGTGTAAGTGTACGTTTATGATCAACTGGTTTTCTAACATGCGCCACAAGTGTTGCCGGTTGATGCATGGTCCTGGAACCACGTGGAAGCATCTAGGTAGAGAACCATCCATCACTTATGTTGCTTAATATTTCTATACCATAAACAAAGTGGGACAGGGAAATACCACTGCGGTAGATAAATGATACATTATGCCTTGGCCAGATAATTTGTACTTAGATGAATTTATTGATAGATTTAAAGCCCTCTTTCTTTCTATCAAATTTAGTGTAAAGGAACAGGTAAACGGAACCTTAAGTTTTCCCAGTCCTAGAGCACTTGCTGGTATCACGCAGAGCTATCGAGTGTGAGACAAAGGTGAATGGTCCTCAAGTTGTACACCAGTACCAGGATTGACCAGGATTCGAACGTGCGAGGCCAGGGATGACCCCACTGGCTACTACAGTACTAAGACAATACACCATACACCCAAGATGTATCAAGAGTGTTACCGGGTGTAGGTTGCACCCGGCAACACTTCACATGCGTCACAGAACCCATGTGGAAGCATGTTAGTTCCAAGACCAACCAACACAAAGGCAGTTGCTGACAAAGGCGGTGCAGTGGTGGTGTTGAAAAGTGAAAATTATAAAACGGAAAACCTCAGACAATTAGAAGATATATACATATAAACAAATAGAGAATCCACAAGTTTAAGTGGTACTTAAAACGCTCAAGCCCGTAACAAAAAAAAAAATAGTCCTCAAATTCTACAGGAATAAAGATAAAAGGTCCGGAGGAAGTGGAGGCCTAATGAAAGCAGAGGCAAGAGAAAGACTCTCCACCCTTGAATCTAAAATCGAAAGCTTGTATAACCACCCAAAATACATAAAGATAATCTGGCTTTGACAAATACATGGAAACCGGTCCACAGTGGTCGTGGGGCCAAACTAAGCCCAGTGATTGGATATGTACTGCACTGTTGATCACGCTCGTCCAACTTCTCCCAGAACGCTTGAAAGATACGATGGATTTTTTTAAGGAGGATCCAATCAGTTACAGCTCCCATACCAAAGGGAGCAACGTTGTTTTCCTTAGATATTGTCTCTCTGTACCCTAGTATACCGCAGAGAGAATCAACCAGGAGAGTAGAATAATTTGTTGACACCAACAAACTTAGGATCAAGCAGGAGGGACATAACTGGCAAACCCTCACAGTGTTCAAGAGAGAACTGGATAAGCACCTCCAAAGGATACCTGATCACCAGCTGTGACTCATACGTCAGGCTGCGAGCAGCCGCGTCCAACAGCCTGGTTGATCAGTCCAGCAACCCGGAGGCCTGGTCGATGACCGGGCCGCGGGGACGATAAGCCCCGGAAGCACCTCAAGGTATCCTCAAGGTAAGGAGGACCTCAGAAAAGCACGCGTCTTCAGACCCCCGACCAGGAAACTCCTAGAGGATGCCATTCAGTTCATGTGATAAGGGATACTCTCCTAACCTTTGATAACAGAACTTTTCGACAAATTCGACAGCTATAGGAGCATACAGTAGTGTGGCTATAGCAGAGATTTTTATCACACCTTATTGGAATCAGCTAGGATGCAGCGAGACCAGGGTCGAGTCTTCTACTTAGGGTAAATAGATGATATTTTTAGAGTGATGGTTGAAGAACAAGAATTTGAGCTCCTCTTCAACTGGAATAATACGGTGCACGAAAACTTGAAATTCCCCTAAAAATGTATGAATTCACTATTTCCTTCCAGGACACCAGAGTTTACATTGAAGAACCGAGTCGAAGCCTACATCACTATCTACTACAAACCACCAAATCTACACTCATGCCTTCATTTCTCAGAAAGTCGTCTTCTACCCGTTAAGAAATCGCTAACCTACTGCTTGGTTATATGTACAAAGCACATTATTTATTATTAATTAATCTTTATTATTAATTAATCATCCATCCAGCCAATAGAATGGGCTCTTTTTTCAGCTATTCGCTTATCACTGGTTTCTCAAACTTTGTCAGAAATATCTATTTGACTGTAAGAAATAGAAGTGTGGGATTTACTATTCGACTTAATTTCCAGTAGTATATAAATTATACAAACATGGTAAAACTTATAGATAAATATACCGATTTAAATACCTGCCAATTACTCAATTTATCAAAGCAACAAACTAAATGAATTTCTCAAAAGTCTAAGGTTAAAAATAAACATAAGACAAAGCTGCTTTGTTAGTGTCGACTTCCTCAGGTAATTTGATGCTGGGAAAAGATCACTTGCAGAGCCATATCGTTGTTCTTGATCTTGTTAGAGTTCAGCATTTAGTTTTACAGTAAATTAATTATTTAAATTATTACACTGAAAACTGGTATGTCTCGGGGCAAGCCTCCGACAACCAGTTAAAGTAGCCTAGCCTAATGGTCTAAATCAATAAATGTTTCTTCCATGAACTGTTTCGATACAAAAATATTTCAAGTTATATATCTGCAAAGAAATCACTAATAGAGCTTTATATACTCACGTTTTTGTTGGGTAAAAACCCCACAGTTTAACTAGGACCTGGAGCAGGTATATGACATTGGTACATAAATTGACGTCAATTAAACAATACCAACAGTCATAACCATAACACACAGAGATCACACTAACGTGATGCATCAAATGAACAAATCCACAAGTCTTACCCTGTCGTAGCTTAGTGGATTAAGGCAGTGTCTGGGATGCTCCCGGACGCAGGTTTGAATCCTCGTCACGGCCCTTGTGGATTTGTTCAGTCATAACCATACTTGGTACAGGTGCCCGGGTGCTCAGGCCAACGTCTTTAGCCGACCCTGTGTCCTTGGTGGATAAATGAACACAATATTTTGTTTGGTGGGCTGTTACACTCGGCGTCAACTCAGCGAATCCAGTTTTCAGTACTGTTAAAATGTCCAGTGCATTATGGCACTTCTTGTTCAATTTATATAGTCGCTGGAACTTATTGATTACTTTGTAAAGAACTAAGTTGATAATTCCTGAAATTAAAGACACACTAATAAGAAACACTAAGAGCAGGTGCTGACCTGTGGTGCGTCTTGTTTATCCCTGTTGAAGCAGTACAATGGCGTCTCCTTCCTCCCGTCAGCCTTCGCGCGCGAGGGCGAAGAACTTTTTTAATTAAATTTAATTTGTGATTATTTACTAATTAATTTGCCCGTGAGTGTGAGTCCACTGTGAAACTCCACACGATATTTATTTAGATGAGGCTGTTGATATTTTCCACACTAAGAAATAGTGTAAAGGTGTAGCAGGTCTGCATGATAGAAGAAAATAATTAGTGAGCTGAGAAGGCAAGAGGACCCCAAGATGAACATTTGGAATTACTAAGGAATTAGTGTCACAAAGAGATTGCTTATTGACAAGCAGTTGCAATCCTGTTTAAATCAGAGCTACGTTCCATTAGCTGTGTGTTCAAGGTAATGTTGATGGGTAATTCTATAAATCTTTAGTTGTAATTTGCTGATGCTTTGTGAATTTCTGTCAAATTATGATATATTTACTTTATCTTCTAAATTTTATACATAATAATACACAACATAAATGTGTGTTGTTTAAACGTATTTATTACTAGCTGTACCCGGCCACGCGTTGCTGTGGCTCAGCAGCGCATGTGCGTTGCTGGGTTACAGCAACCTTCCCTGTCTCCCAGTCCTCCCCACTATTCCCCCCTCCCCTATCCCCTCATCCTCCCAACCATTCCTCACTCCCTCGTCCCTTTTTCCTTCCCTTCAGCCTCCACTCCAGCATCCTCTCGTCCTCCTAACCAATCCCCACTCCACCATCCCCTCATCCTCCCCACTTTCTCCCTCTCCTCCATCCCCTCGTCCTCCCTACTATTCCCCCTCCCCCATCCCCTTGTCCTCCTCACTATCCCCTATCCCCTTGTCCTCCCATCCATTTTCCATACCCTTCGTCCCCACCATACCTAACTCACCTGTTTCCTCGTCCTCCCCCACTATAATCCCCTCCCCTGTCCTCTCGTCTTCCCCACTCTTGTTCCCTCGTCCTTCCCACCATTCCCCACTCCCTCGTCTGATGATCAAATGATATGATGTTCTCATCAGAAAACTGGGAACATAAAATGATCTGTGGCTAGATTCACGAAGAAGTTACACAAACACTTACGAACCTGTACATCTTTTCTCAATCTTTGGCAGCTTTGTTTACAATTATTAAACAGTTAATAAGCTCCGAAGCACCAGGAGGCTGTTGTTGGGTATCTGGGGCTAAACTCATATATTAAATTATTTGCTTATTGTATTTAAATAAATCGAAGGACCACCCACTTTTGAGAAAAGAGGGAAAACGAATAATAGTGACTATTAGAATGGCACTAGAGAACCAGTGTCTATGGAAACTAATTCAAAGAATAATCACTTGAAAATAATAAATGGACTGTATTATTAATTAAAGTCAAAGCCTCAAATATCAACATTGGGGGGTTATTTCTAGAAGTTCATATATATCTAGGAACTAGTGTGGTTCGTCACTAGTTCATTGTTGAGTTAATAACATAGTAAATCTAAACTACAATAGATTCAAAGATATGATAACTCAAATTATGAATATTAAAGATTATGAATTACTGAGCAACAGTCAGAGCAAAACACATTAATTGCCAAATCATCATTTCTGGCAATAATTTATTCAATGTAAAGATCCTATATGAATTATATAGAAATCAATAATGATATTAGATAAATTTGTACGAAAAAATGTCCTAGCTGTAAGACGATTTCTGTAACGCCATTTCGTCATTCGTCCTCGTGGTCACAGGATCCCAATAAAGAAAGAACCCCAAGTGAATAACACGACTGATGAGAAACAACTTGTCGACTCCTCGTATACACGCTGAAATCAGAGAAATTTAAGTAGCATTTGGTTAGGCTATGGTTTATTTCAAATATTCATGAATTGAAATAAATGAAAGAAATCAACTAACATTGTATGGTTGTTGGTTGTACATCCTAACGACAGACTACCCATAAATATACAATCTCGAGTGATGCATCAGACTAGAACGCATACTTAACATGAGCGTATCAAATACTGATGTCTGCCGAAATCGCGTCAGCCAGTCCCAAGCGTCCACTGCTGTGTACGTGTAATTACGTGCCGTGGCTTCAATTGTTGACGTGTTATTAACTGGCCGGGCACTATAGAACACGTGGATAAGTAATTGGTAACTGTTAACCGGGTATCAACGTAATTCTTGTCGATAAAACTCCCCTGTCACTACCACGTGTCTCGCCACTCTTCACGCCAGGGATGCTACCTGTGCAATGGCGTCTCCGCCCTCCCTCAACCTGTTTCTCGCATTCACCACAAAAATTATTAATCACGAATAATTCTTTTCCGCGCAATTATGGATGTAATACGTTAATGAGAACTGGGTTGCAATTATAGGGACTTAAATATTATCATATTCTCGTTTAATGGTCTTAAATGAGAAATGGAGAAGATTTTATTCTCTCCATAGCATTCGAACGTAACAGATAAAAACTGTTACTAAATAATAAGTTCAGTTAATAACTCTCGGTTTTAGATTATCGGGAGTCATATTATCCGTAGGTAATTATCACACGGAATACTGATAATTTTTAGAGAACCACATTCAGTTCTCTAACACATTGGTAATAAACGTGTCTAACTAGACATTATCTGATGCAATGTTGCTACTCGATTTCATGAGAATTCTAGCACTAATACGCAGATGAAATGGTTTAATTCATGTTGACACTACCGTTAGTGAGATTAATAACTACTGTAGTTAGTATATAATGATGATGATTTATTATAATACAATAGTAGTTTATTAGTGTTGGAAATTTCCAACAGCTGTTTATAACAATAACAACAGTTGATTGGCAAGTTTTCATGCTTGTAAACTGTGTAATAAATGTAACCAAAGCCGTCAAAGATCGAGGAACGATGTACACGATCGAAAGTACTTGCGTAACTGCTTCGTGAATCTGGCCCCAGGTGTTCCCATCACTGAAATATAAGAAAAACAGTTCAAAAAACGAAATGAAAAATAATGAAAAAATAAAAAATAAACTATACTCACGAAATGAACAGTATGGTAAACAACACAGCTCAATTCCAAGGCAATGTCACAAAAAATAATTAAATAAAAATTAAAATCGAAATTTATGAAAATTCAATTTATCAATGAAATCGGAAACATTGAAATGGAATCGTAACATATTTAGTATAGCATGTGTTGGTCCTATGTGCAACAGCGGCGTTGTTTTTCAAAAACACATGTTTTTACCTGTCACAGGGGTAAATATTTATATGCTTGCAATATTTCTTATGCTTGCTGGGAGGGCGTTGAACAACCGTTGACCTCTGATGTTTATACAGTGTTCTCTGATTGTGCCTATGGCACCCCTGCTCTTCACTGGTTCTATTCTGCATTTTCTTCCATATCGTTCACTCCAGTACGTTGTTATAGTAGGTATATAAAAAGACGCGCCTATTCGAATACATCGTTGTGTCAAAATTTCAAATCAATCGGTGAAGAACTTTCGGTGATTACAGGGTGTGTTGCTCTAGCTTACGTCCAGCAGATGGCGCTGTTTTTCAAAAAATCATGTTTTTTCATATCACAGGTGAGGCATATATATAGTAGATATATAAAAAGATGCGCCTTTTCGAATGTAACGTTGTGTCAAAATTTCCAAGCAATTGGTAAAGAGGTTTCGAAAATTTCCCTCACATGAAAAACAGTTTTTCAAAAAAAGCATGTTTTTTTTATCGTCACAGACTTGACATCTATATAGTATGTATATAAAAACCTGCTAGAATGCGAATGGAACGTAGTATGAAAATTTCAAAGCAATCCGTGAAGAACTTTCGGAGATTAGCGGTTATGCACAAACGAACTTTCCATTTTTATTTATATATTTTAAACTTAATAATAAGCATAACCGTAAACAATTTGCTCATAATATCACAATGTGCCAATTCTTCTGAACTATCCTGAAGGTTAATGCAAAACTCTAAATTATAAATATGAATGTTGCACGAATTCAAAATAAAGTGGTAACCTTTTAACAATTTGAAGTGCAACTTTACACACTCAGGGCAAGCCAGTGTCACTAATCAGGTGCACTTTGTCACAACTTTTTGAAGCAGCGTTGTAAGAGTACCTAAACAACACTCAACATTAATTTTCTGTTGGTTATTTATAACAAAGCTAAACTAAGTTTCTTTTTACATCCATCAGTAATCTGGGGCATGTATCCATGTTTCAGACTAGCCTTGTTTTAATTTATCGTATTTGTTTATGTGATCCCTTATTTAAGTGGTTTTCCTCGCATTCTCTTAAAGGTTTATTGACTGTATGAAAGTTCATCATTAGTTATGGAACTTATATTTGATTATGAATAATTGCCTAATCTCCATACAGACTTTTGGTGGAAACAAGCCATAGTGAATATTGTTATGTTGTGTACAGGAGCTTCAGAATGTTTGGTGAAGATGAGGGCTGGCGGTATATACTACACTCACTGTGGGCTTGGGGCGTGCCGGGGCTCATCACCAGCCTCGCCCTCACCCTCAACCACTACCGCGCCTCCCTACCCTGCAGCGTCATCACCCCCAGGATCGGTCTATACAACTGCTTCTTCTCCGGTCAGTCTCCCGTGTTGTGCATATCCCTACAGGAGCAGTGCTGTAAACATTCCTATGCCAGAGTCACATATTTTGGAAATTATATAACCTAAAGAACAGGTTAAGCGGAATATGACTGTATTTACTTATCTGATTGAATTGTCCACAGACCAGAAGGCCAAGCTGGTGTATCTGTACGTGCCCATGTTGCTGACGCTGTGTGCCAACACCTTCCTGCTCCTCGCCTCCCGCTGCGTCCGCTCAGCAAACCTGCGCCGAATGGACAACTGCATCACCGAACTTAAACATAAGCCTACGCCCACATCGCCCAGTCTACCAGGTACTCCCACACCTCCCAGACTACCAGGTACACCCACACCTCCCAGACTACCAGGTACACCCACACCTCCCAGACTACCAGGTACACCCACACCTCCCAGACTACCAGGTACTCCCACACCTCCCAGACTACCAGGTACTCCCACACCTCCCAGACTACCAGGTACTCCCACACCTCCCAGACTACCAGGTACTCCCACACCTCCCAGACTACCAGGTACTCCCACACCTCCCAGACTACCAGGTACTCCCACACCTCCCAGACTACCAGGTACTCCCACACCTCCCAGACTACCAGGTACTCCCACACCTCCCAGCCTACCAGGTACTCCCACACCTCCCAGACTACCAGGTACTCCCACACCTACCAGACTACCAGGTACTCCCACACCTACCAGACTACCAGGTACTCCCACACCTACCAGACTACCAGGTACTCCCACACCTACCAGACTACCAGGTACTCCCACACCTCCCAGACTACCAGGTACTCCCACACCTCCCAGACTACCAGGTACACCCACACCTCCCAGACTACCAGGTACTCCCACACCTACCAGACTACCAGGTACTCTGTCATGACCTCATGATCCACAGCATCGCTGGCCAACCAAAGCCTGGCTAATTTTTAATAAGTGTCTAGATTAAGTTACAAAAGCTGGTTAAAACAACGCCAGTTTACTGGGACATATATACAGGTCACCGTAAAACACCGAGAACCAACATTCTCTATATAAAACTGATGTACACTAATATACAACTGATACTTTCATCAGAACAAGGAGCTTCAACACACAGTTGAATCACATCAAAGAACTTCACGAAGTTAAACACAGCTATCAAAATCAGTAACTGATAATACTTAGGCCGGCCGGACTAGCCGACACCAGGCTCCAACCCGGCGCAGTTGTACAATAACCCAAGTAACAGGTTAGAGGTGTTAAACATAAATAGTGTTGTGAGGAATCTGCAACGTTCTGCAACACAATAACTATCACCTACGATCCTCAGATACCCAAATCACCTACCACATGACATAACTGATATATCTTGTCACCTACCTAGAGCAAGTGAGGGGTCAATTTTAGTTGCCCTTGGGAGGTGGTGGTCTTTGAGGTGTTGAAATACCCCAAAATTACCATCTCTTTTAAGGGTCTGAGCGTGGTGTAGTGGGTTAAAGGCATACCTGTTATGCCAGTTGCTGGAAGGCTTCTGTGCTGGCTAGGGTTCGAGTTTCCTGGTGGGAAAGTATTCTAAAGTTGTATAACTTCACTTGCGTGTTTAGGCAAGTTGGGCATCATATATATATATATATATATATAAAATATATATATATATATATATATATATATATATATATATATATATATATATAAATAAATAAAAATACATAAACAAATAAATTACTTATTGTTACACAGCCAAATTGTGTAACAGAAAGAGGTCTTGGACCCCCACTTCCCCCTCTTTTTAATAGGTCATAATAGTCCATACAGTCATAATTATAGGTTAAAGTATTCAATGAGAGAAGTTTTTGAAGTTTTTACCCTTCTTACCTAACATCATTTGTGCAGTGGGGCATTTGGTGATAGTAAAGGCTCCCACCAGCCACCTTCTCTCATATTTCATGTTCACCAGTGTTTATTTAGTTAATAACTACCGGTATAATATCTTGCTATTATAAAACTAATTCTAATATAATTCTAAACCTGCCCGAAACGCTGCGCGTACTAGTGGCTTTACAAGACTGTAATTACCATTTTATGTATCCACACATTCCCAATGTACCTTCTTGTATATGCATAAATAAATAAATAAATAAATATAATAAAAAAAGACATTTATTTCAAGTTTCAAGCAGAGAATGCATATAACTAACACGAAGGACTTCTCTTCACCAGCTATAATCTTCTGTTTATTTTAAAATCTTAAAATCAATCCTCCGAGTTATGTAGTAGAGAAAAATTTAGTTATATCCAGTTTACGTAAAGCTACGAGTGGTCGACAGCACACTTAGCTGACGGAGTAAACTTAGGAAGGTTTTTCTTCTTAGTGTGGCTACCTGAATACCGACGTAGCCGCTAAGAAGAAAAACATTCGTAGCTAAGAAGAAAAACATTCGTAAGTACCTTCGTGAATCTGGCCCCTGGACGTCTCACGTCCGCCTATCTGGGAAATCAGGGGAGTAGTGACTTGCCAACGGCCATGCCAGCTGAGAACGACTTTGTTGCCAACAAGGCAAGTCACTCCAGCCTTCCTCCTTCGCATAACAGAAGCTCAAAACATAAATATTTACATGTAATTCATACTGAACCTAATTAGATATATACATTATACAATACAATATATACAAACTCAAGGTACATAATAATATATATCAATATGTGCTAAACACACAAGGGAGTCATTTCTATTTACATCTGGCAATACTAGCTATAAACGGTTCATCAAGAAGGAGGGGGGGTAGAAATAGCCTAAGCTACTCTATCCCTTTGAGATGTATTTCTTTCTTATCTAATAAACATACTTGAACTTGAACTTGAAGGAGGAGGGGAATATAGGAGGAGTTCCAGCAATTATCGGTTGATCGATCGTTCACAACTTAGATTATCGTATATTCACATACCCCAAAGTATATAGTTATATGAAGGACCATAAACCTGTGCTATGAATTCCAAAATAGATTAATAATACAAGAGTAAGATTTTTTTTAAATAAATCTTACTCTTGTATTAGTAATCTAATTTGGAAGCTAAGCAAGTAATATGTAACAATATAGTTAAATTTTAAATATAGTTTGACCGCAACATACACTTACTCAATATATTACACTGGTGTATGTGTGGTCATAACAACCATCCAGACCAAAGTTTATACTAAGTGATAGCCGATTTATTGTTGTTTATTGCCTCGATAAATTTACCTGCATGTACTGTGTGGACAGGTAGTGAGGGCACGGAGACACCACTGAAGAACCTGGTCCGTGACAGCGGGGGAGAGTCCTCGTCCACCAGCGGCCCTCGCCAGCACCAGGGTGACGGGGGGCAGCCTCCTCCACACTCTCAAAACCTGTGAGTCAATCCTCCATGTCTTATTTGGTTTTGCACAGACGACCTCTGACTTGTCATATTAATACGCACGCTGAATGTGTTTTGTCTTGGGACACCCTGGGCGTGAGCTGTTGTCTTGGGACACACTGGACGTGAGCTGTTGTCTTGGGACACACTGGACGTGAGCTGTTGTCTTGGGACACATTGGACGTGAGCTGTTGTCTTGGGACACACGACGTGAGCTGTTGTCTTGGGACACACTGGACGTGAGCTGTTGTCTTGGGACACACTGGACGTGAGCTGTTGTCTTGGGACATATTGTCTTAGGGCAGTGGCTGTTTTAATTCACTCGTCATTAGGGTACAGGTTACTTTGGGTAACACTACCGTAGGTCACCAGCAGATGTTTTAGAACACATTTTCTTTGAAGCCCACAGGACTGGCTTCAGCTGCAGGGGGGGGGGGACTAAACTCAACGTCAACACGACTAATCTTCACTATTGTCAACAAACGGTCGTCCTAATGCACCTTTATCATAACGTACTAGAGAACCACAAACAGAAACGGGACAATATGTCAATTTCGCGAGCCGCTTCCATTTTCTACTACGACAATTTTTGGCCTTAGACAGAGTATACGTCAAAATGTTTATTAGGAGACTATTATTAGTATACGTCTATTAGGATGACGGGTTAGTTTTTTTCTCAGGGGAAACAGGGAACTGCTGTCCATTGACACAAGATGAGTATTAATGAAGGTGAAAGAAAGACCTAATATATGTGTAAATGTATTCAAAACCAAATTTCGGACGTAACCTTCCTCCTTTCTCAAGGTGCTGTATACATTGTTCTGAACAAGATTCTTGGAGTTTGCGTTTATAAATCTGGCGGAAAGCCTCGCTTGGCGTCCATCATTAGATGTTGTTGTGACTATGTTTCACAGGAACTCGCCACTTTGACATGTTTTGGTGAGTCCTTGGGGCGACCCTTGGCGACTCCCTGGGGCGTCCCTTGGCGACTCCTGGGGCGTCCCTTGGCGACTCTCTGGGGCGTCCCTTGGCGACTCCCTGGGGCGTCCCTTGGCGACTCCCTGGGGCGTCCCTTGGCGACTCCCTGGGACGTCCCTTGGCGACTTCCTGGGGCGTCCCTTGGCGACTCTCTGGGGCGTCCCTTGGCGACTCCCTGGGGCGTCCCTTGGCGACTCCCTGGGGCGTCCCTTGGCGACTCCCTGGGGCGTCCTGGCGACTCCCTGGGGCGTCCCTTGGCGACTCTCTGGGGCGTCCCTTGGCGACTCCCTGGGGCGTCCCTTGGCGATTCTCTGGGGCGTCCCTTGGCGACTCCCTGGGGCGTCCCTTGGCGACTCCCTGGGGCGTCCCTTGGCCCCTTCCTGGGGCGTCCCTTTGCGACTCTCTGGGGCGTCCCTTGGCGACTCCCTGGGGCGTCCCTTGGCGACTCCCTGGGGCGTCCCTTGGCGACTCCCTGGGGCGTCCCTTGGCGACTCCCTGGGGCGTCCCTTGGCCGCTTCCTGGGGCGTCCCTTTGCGACTCTCTGGGGCGTCCCTTGCGACTCCTGGGGCGTCCCTTGGCGACTCCCTGGGGCGTCCCTTGGCGACTCCCTGGGGCGTCCCTTGGCCACTTCCTGGGGCGTCCCTTTGCGACTCTCTGGGGCGTCCCTTGGCGACTCCTGGGGCGTCCCTTGGCGACTCCCTGGGGCGTCCCTTGGCGACTCCCTGGGGCGTCCCTTGGCCACTTCCTGGGGCGTCCCTTTGCGACTCCCTGGGGCGTCCCTTGGTGACTCCCTGGGGCGTCCCTTGGCGACTCCCTGGGGCGCCCTTGGCGACTCCCAGGGGCGTTCCTTGGCGACTCCCTGGGGCGTCCCTTGGCGACTCACTGGGGCGTCCCTTGGTGACTCACTGGGGCGTCCCTTGGTGACTCACTGGGCGTCCCTTGGTGACTCACTGGGCGTCCCTTGGCGACTCACTGGGGCGTCCCTTGGTGACTCCCTGGGGCGTCCCTTGGTGACTCCCTGGGGCGTCCCTTGGTGACTCACTGGGGCGTCCCTTGGTGACTCCCTGGGGCGTCCCTTGGTGACTCACTGGGGCGTCCCTTGGTGACTCCCTGGGGCGTCCCTTGGTGACTCACTGGGGCGTCCCTTGGTGACTCCCTGGGGCGTCCCTTGGTGACTCCCTGGGGCGTCCCTTGGTGACTCCCTGGGGCGTCCCTTGGTGACTCCCTGGGGCGTCCCTTGGTGACTCCCTGGGGCGTCCCTTGGTGACTCCCTGGGCGTCCCTTGGTGACTCCCTAAGGAGCATAGTCAAAACTACAATAAATTATGGAGGACTAGTGAGGCTTTCTGCCAGATTTAAAACGTAAGCTCCTATAATCTTGTTCAGAACATTGTATACTATACCTTGAGGAAGGATGTAGGTTACATCCGCAGATTTGGTTTTTAATACACATACACATGTATTGGGTCGGTATGTATTGTTTAGGTTTCCGTGATTTCAATCAACATTTGGGAATATTGGTTAGAACCGGTAAAAATTGCATAAACGGTCGGGTTAAAATTATATTATATTATGGTTAGTAACTGCAACTTGGTCTTATGGTACCCCCCACTTGTTGTGTAGTGTGTGTGTGTGTGTAGTTCCGGTCACTGTACTCTAGAATGGATGCGAGCAAAAGTACCAGCTTCACCCACGTCCTCATTCATTATTTAGCAAACTATGCTGCAGCTAACTTGTTTCAATATTTGCAGACCTCATTCCTGTTTCTTTGAGGGATTTTATTGTTAGTTATATGAAGTTATTTCAGTCTTCTTCCTCTGATCCTAAGAGTGAAAACACCTTTCAACATCTTAGTAAATGCATTCGAGATTACCTTCAGCTCATAACAGACATCTTGTCAACTTGTGATATCTTGTCATTTAAATATATTGCATCTACCCTTAAGATATTTTATGCATTCTGCCCTCGATCTATAAATCATATCACCTCATTTGGCACTTTCGGTCTGCCGAGTGAACCAATCATAGGAAGCTGTATCTTCATTTCCCCAAGAGGTGCCTATTGATTTTCGTTGTGCAATACACGCGTGTCCAGGATAAGTGCTTGAAACTATCATTGTTTCAGTGGAAGCTTTCACCCCAGTATCACTGTTGACGCGCTCTCCCACCTCTACACCTTGGTTTGTTGGGCCCGGCTCCCCAAAGGATCCCAGCAACTGATTAGCGGTTTGTGATCCTTGCAAAGGATTCTTGCAACGTACTCCTGCAGCTAATCATTCTTTTGTTATTTCTGGAAGGAATTATACTCATACATTTCTTCTTACCATTAAGCACAACGTATATAAAACGTAAAATATTTAGGGTCCCGGTAGTGTAGTTACGTTAGTATAATCGCGTACTACCACACGAGTGAAATTTCGGGTTCGAATCCCAGGCGGGACAAAAATGGTTGGGCGCATTTTCTATCACCTAATGCCCTGTTTACCTAGGAGCATGTAGGTACCCAGGAGTTAGTCAGCTTGTTGTGGAGTTGCATCCTGGGCGGGTTCAGTAATTCAAACTGGGGGGGGGGGCGGATCTCAATATAAGCCTAACGTGTATAAAAACCCTCTGGCTTCCTGTCCCCGACACAAGGAATATGTGTGCAGCAAAATGGCTTCTTATAACTTTGAAAGTACCTTGTGGAATATTACTAAAAATATATATCATGACTTTTATGAATCAAACTGAAAACCTTTCTCGCAATTAGAAAGGCTCATTAGCTGCCTCTTCGTCTGAAAATGGCAGCTTAGAGACTGATTTCCGGAAGACCTGTGTACTACCGGAGGTAATTTATCTTACCCTCGTCATATATTGTCATCCTTAAATTGTGAATACGTTTACATTTCTTTTTACTAAAGATCTGTATAAATCTAAAGCTTTTAACAAAGGCACAAATCTTAAATGGCTAAGCTCTAATCTTTCAGTTCTTTGAGGCACCTTATTTCAGACTTTTTGTCCAATAAATGCATCGTTGTCTCTATTGTTTTCAACTCCCGCCTCAAACACAACCTGTGGAGTTCTACAAAACTCTGTTGAGGTAACTATTACTTATTGATCAGTGATAAATAATCACTGATAAATAATATATTTATTATGGATAAATTATTCATAAACAATATTAATGTTGATGACTTTATTGTCCAGTCTTCTTCACTTCTCAGTTAACATTCTGTTCTTGCATCTCTCACTATATTTCCATCTTTGGAGTCTAGTTCTTTTATGTCTGATCTTAATTTCATTTACTTATACAATTTTGCAAAATTTAATTTCAATGAATCATTTTTTTACCAATTACATTAAATCAAACATTCCCTGATTGCACCTCAACTTTCAGTCTCTTACAATATCCCGGGCATATCAGTTACGTCCCTTTAGGTCATGGAACCTGATGGGACGAAACCAGTCAGATGTACTTGAATATTTACTCCTGCAACCCCTGTCAATATGTCTTGGTACTTCGTGTTTTATTACTGATTACAAATTTATCGATTGATTACAAATAAAGGAACGCATTACAATGACTAGGGTTCTAGATCACCGGGTTCCGGGCAAGACCTGAGGAGAGTGTGCGTTTCCCCTCTGGGCATGGATTAATGTTCATCGACATGGAGGCGCTGGGAAAGGTAGCTGGCAGCTCTAAGATCTCAAGATCTTTCAATAACAATAGAAGGCGATGAGTCACAATAACGTGGCTGAAGTATGCTGACCAGACCACACACTAGAAGGTGAAGGGGCGACGACGTTTCGGTCCGTCCTTTACCATTCTCAAGTCGATTGTAATGAGGGAGTTGTTGTTGTTATATATTCAGCTACTCGGAACAAGTTCCAAGTAGCACGGGCTATGGTAAGCCCGTAACTTACCTGGCACAGGAGCTGGGCAAGAAGCACGGGCTATGGTGAGCCCGTAACTTACCTGGCACAGGAGCTGGGCAAGAAGCACGGGCTATGGTGAGCCCGTAACTTACCTGGCACAGGAGCTGGGCAAGAAGCACGGGCTATGGTTAGCCTCGTGGACAGGAGATGTCTCCCGTGTAATGAGGGAGGTGATGCAGGCAATAAATAGGCAAGAGAGTGGCGAGGAGCAAGGCAAAAGGTACGAACGGTAAGGTGTAGTAGAGGGTATAGTAGTAGGAATAAGAACTGCAGAAGGCCCATTGGCCCATACGAGGCAGCTCCTATTACAACCACCGAACGAGAAGGGGATAATAATAGGAATAAGAAGGGGATAACAAGGGAACATAAGAGAAAACAACAAACAGAAAAAAAGAATGAGAAGAGAGAAAGAAAAGGAAAGAAAAACAAAGTTAAATGGAAGGGTAGGCTTATGTTAGGTCATGTTTGTTAGAAAGATTAGATCATTTGAGTATATACTGTGAAAGGGAAGAGTCAACAGCAACAAAGCCAGGACTCAAGTTCATGTTGGGTTCGTTGTGTATTAGAACCGATACGGCTCTGAATTGCCGAACAATAGAAAACGAGGTTCTTTCACTTTTGATGAAATACTTAATTGCTCTTCTTTTTACAAGTTGATTTTTATTGGCGAAACTCTTTATCTAAAACTTATCATGTTTTATTTATCTCCATTACAACTTTTATCTGTATTTACACTACTTGATTAGGATCAGTTCTTCTCCTTGAGAATAGGTGCAGTTTGCATGAAGGGTTAACCCTCCCGATGACTGCACCAGGACAGATGTAAGGAGACGCGTTTACGGTTAGGAGGAGAAGAAAGTCAAAAGCGGTAGATGTGATGGGCCGTAGAGAGAGGAGTGGCGACGAAAACAGAGGTGGACGTTAGAGGGAGACTCGCCGCACCGGGGGGGGGGGGGGCGTCATGGTCACGGCGGCAGCGGATCCACACACGGCGTAGCTGTGTGCGCAAGACGGGAACTAATACTTCTTCGGAAACTTGCGTATCGGAAAGCGCAAGCAGTACGCTTCCCAAATCACCCACAGGTCGGCGGGCAGCCGGCCATCAGGCAGCGCCCTCGGCTGAGACATCCTATCCGGCACCCTATAAACAAACTCCTTCTCCGACGATACCCAGATAGTGGACGAGCACCACGGGATTGGAAGCACCGGGCATTCCGATAAGGGCCCAACGCCGGAACCCCACAGGGCACAACCCCAGCAGCTGGGACTTGGCTTCCCCCAGACCGGGGCCATGAAGGAGGGGGAACCGCAGGGGATGCAGGCGCGGCATCGATCCCACCACAGGGCACAGGAGCCGAGGCTCCTCGGCGCACATCTTTCCGCAACATCACGACGAGGTCCCGATCATCAGGGACAACCCCCCACTGCGGAGATCCAACAGCAGGTGACGCAGGAGGGGGGCACAGGTAGCAACTTCGGAGCCCCTCACAACACCATCATCCTCGGCAGGGGGCGCCAGATCACCATACTCCCCCACCTCCTCCCAAGGCACACCACGATGGGGAGACACACTCCGAGCCCGCCGCGAACGCTTCGAGACAGGCCGCACCACACCACTCCCAGCAGGCCCCTCCGCAGGCACAGCCACCATCTTTACATCCACACAGGCCACACCCGCGCCATCTGAAGAGTCCACAGAGGCCACATCACCCACACTGTCTACATCATCCAGGGAAACAGCCTCAGAACACCGACGCGCACGCTTCTGCAAAGGGATGGAAAGGGCAGAACTACAGTCGTCAACACACACAGACACGGCAGGCACCTCACCTTGCCGAAGCACCCCCTCCAAAACAGCAGAACCCGCGTCCCCGGGAGCCGGTATCACATCCACAGGCGGGGGCGGGACATGGACCTCCACCGGGACATCCTGCACTACAAGCAGCTCTGGCGACGTCCCAACACCCACACACACCGGCTCAACAACCCCAGGGGCCACAGCAGTCACCAGATGTGTCGGGCAGGCCGTAGAACTCGCCTCAACAGGCGGAGCAGCAGACAGGCAATCAGGCGCCTCAGGCACAGCACCCACACCGTCCTCAGAACCGTCCGAACGCAACATGGGCGGAAAATCCTCCGCACGAAGAACATGCACCCGACCAGTTGCTCCCACGTCGCAGCAAGATGACCCTCGTGACCACACCGATAACAGGTGCGCCGTTGACCCCGGTACTGGCAGCGGAGCGCGTAACCCAACACGGACATCGACGACGGTACACTACATTTCAGTGACATCGTCAGGGTGTGGGAGCCGTCAAGCATACCAACACAGTACCCGGCAACGACCTTGTTCCAACGAACACTTAACACTGTCCCAAACCGTGCGAAACAGGAGGTTAAAAAGTCGTCCTGAAATTCAAAGGGGGCACCATGCACCGCCACAGACGTCAAGGTGACACTAAGATTCACCACCTTAACGGAGCCAGCAGAATCAGGGAGAGGGTAAACACGCCCCTCACAACGCTCGAGAAACGCCTGAAAGGCAGCCTGGAGGCGGAACTTGACCACAGCACGGTGGCCCTGAAGCAGCTGGATGCCCACCAGGTCAGACAGCTGCACATGCAGCACGTCCACCAGGGCGACACCAACCAATGGATAGTCCACCGGCACCGTAAACGCCAGACCAGCCGACAGCGTCCTCTTCATTGGAGGGCGAGAAGTCCCCATGGCTAAGCAAACGTCATCCTGTCAGTGGCAAACCACCACCAGCAGGGCAAACCAGCAATCACCCAACGTAAACACTAGCCAGGAGCGGAGAGACCTCAGGAACGTCCGACCTGGCCGGCGGTCACCACGCAACTCCTCAAGGATCAGTTCAATTATTATTCTTGACTTTAGCAGCATAACATCTTTATTCTTCTTCTATTTTCATAGGAAGTTTTGGAGCTTGGACTTTGTGTTTGTTTACAGCTTCCTTTATCAGTGTAATTTTAACAAACATCTCATTTTAAGGTTTTGATATACATTTGTTTTAACATTTTGTAACAAGGGGGTTTCCGTCTGGGTTCCCTTACAGGTGGAGGGAGTCGGTACTCCTGGTGGTGTGGTCCGGGGCGACGTGGTTCATGGAGGTGGTCGCCTTCCTAGTGGCGCAGTACATCGTCCAGCCCTCAACTGCTTGGTATGACTACCTGTGGTATATTCCCTCTAGCGTTAATGCCCTGCGGGGAGTGGGCATCTTCTGCATCCTGGTGTTGACGACAGAAAACCGTGGCAAGCTGTCGCGTGCCACTGGCAACTTGGGCAGGTTCCTGGGCCGAAGCTCCAGCCCAGCTGATAGTAAAAGCTCACTGAGACACCACCAGTCGCCTGGGAACGAACCCGAGGTCCAGGGTAGAGGATGTCGCATCATGTCTATCGCCACCACTATCACGCAGCTGTCTATCGAAAACGCACATTCTCTTGATTCCGGAGTAGAGACTGCAAGTGAGTGTACTGCGACGCACCCGCGTCTGACGCACTCCGTCAGCCAGACAGACAACCGGTGCAGCTCTGCCTCTTCAGTTTCGTCAGACTTTGGCGATTTCGAACTGGATGCTGAAGTTGTGGGTGAAGGTGAAACGAAAGTCACCACTAGTTAACTTGCGGATAATCTTATTGGGGTGTGTCACTCATCAGCCTAGAGGTGATGATTGACGGCCTCCAGCCACCACCACAGTCTACCAGTGATGATTGACGACCTCCAGCCACCACCACAGTCTATCAGTGATGATTGATGGCCTCCATCCACCACCAGAGATTCTACCAGTGATGATTGACGGCCTCCAGCCACCACCACAGTCTATCAGTGATGATTGACGACCTCCAGCCACCACCACAGTCTATCAGTGATGATTGACGGCCTCCATCCACCACCAGAGATTCTACCAGTGATGATTGACGGCCTCCAGCCACCACCACAGTCTATCAGTGATGATTGACGACCTCCAGCCACCACCAGAGATTCTACCAGTGATGATTGACGGCCTCCAGCCACCACCACAATCTATCAGTGATGATTGACGACCTCCAGCCACCACCAGAGATCTACCAGTGATGATTGACGGCCTCCAGCCACCACCACAGTCTATCAGTGATGATTGATGGCCTCCAGCCACCACCACAGTCTACCAGTGATGATTGATGGCCTCCAGCCACCACCACAGTCTATCAGTGATGATTGATGGCCTCCAGCCACCACCACAGTCTATCAGTGATGATTGACGGCCTCCAGCCACCACCACAGTCTATCAGTGATGATTGATGGCCTCCAGCCACCACCACAGTCTACCAGTGATGATTGATGGCCTCCAGAACCACAGTCTACCAGTGATGATCGAAGCTACAGTCCACTGATATAAAACATTTATTGATATTTTTACGTATCTCGAAGCTACAGTCTACATATAAATTTATTGATATTTTGCTTATGAATGTTGGTACATATAAATTTACAACATTTTGACAAACTTCAATGTTGGACCCCTGATGCAACATTATGAGAAACTTCAATGTTAGACCCCTGATGCACGTCATAGTTAACCAAAGTATCTATCTGTGAATATATCTCGGGTAAGACCGGTCTTCCAAATGCCATATTGTTCATGTGTTGGAAATCATCTCTCAACTAATATGTAACAAAACCAACCAACCTGTTATCTATAAAAAAATTCCGTCTTGTATAAAAGTTATAATCTGAAATGAATGTAAAAAAGTCGAGGTGAGTTAAATTTTTACATGTTTATTTGTAAATAAAATAAAAATGACCATCTTTAATACAAATGGCAACGATCTTTTAAATTTAAAAAAAACGAATTACAGAATAATATTATTAAATTATTGTATAAATATCTGAATAAGTAATTATAAATGGAAACGTAGAAATAAAAGAACCATATTTATAATAAATAGTTGAAAATATCAAGATGTTTTCAAGCCAACATCATCATAAATAACCAGCATATGTCTGCTTGCACACAAAGAAAAATGCTTGCAGACCAATATGAATGGCCAGGGAATCTAACCTGTTGCTCTCAATTTGAGCAGACTAGACAGTCAGCTCTTAGAGAAGAGAGAGTTGACCGGAAAAGGAATTATCAACTGTGGTTGACTCACTTTACTATCTACATCGGGCTACCTCACACACACTCAAGGTGTTGAGTGGATTTTAGCTTGTTTTCACGAATCGTCTTGATTAGCAGAACCAATCAGAAGTTTTGCAATGTGTTACTGAGTCCTGATTGGTCTCGCCTGTGAGGCTCCGCTCATCATCGTGATTAACAAACCCAATCAGAGTGTTTACTATTGGCACCTACCTGATACGAAGGCCTGATTGGCTTCGCTTCTGAGGATCTGCTTGTTCCAACAGTCCCGCGTCAACACCGTCCGCCTGCATCAAGTCTCGCCTCAAGGACACAACTATCTACTAATGCAACATTCCTGCATCTTTACAACCTTAGACAAACTGTGCAAGAGCAGTCACTGTAGGACCTGGTTGTGTTTGTCTGGTAGTATATTGGCAAGGCACCAAGACTTGCCCGCGTGTGGCTGTGCTTGCGAGCGGAGTGGATACCCAGCACTCGACAAGGTTTTAGGCACAGGCAGATTAAGAGATCGGAAGACAGAGGCAGGTTAAGAGCTTGGCAGAGACGCGTTAGTGCCTCTTTTGTTTAGTTCATCTTAAGTGGGAACCTTCCTGAACTATATCCTACGTCAAGGCTTCCCCAGAGTGACCTGAAGAGTGTACCGTGCGATACTGTGACCGTGTGGATAGTGAACATTGCCTTGGTCTCAAGTGTTTAAGTAACAGTTGTATAGTTCACTCATATAAGTGTTGGCTTATGGAAAGGAAGAGATACATTAGCTCCATGTAAGTACAATTATATGTTTCACTTAGAGTAGAGACTCCTTTGTTATGTAAGTTTCGTGTTTGTAGATATTAAGGCAGTTGATAACTCATCTGTTTGTGTGTGTGTGTGTGTGTGCATACATAAATAGACTGATTAAAAGTTAACAGCTTCATATAGCACTTATATATAAGCTGCTCGCTGAACACAATAAAGGCTTTAGAATCTCATTTACATTGATTAAATCTCATACAAGTATAACCCATCCTGATAACACAGATATTGCAGCTAAATTAGCATGCAAAAAGGGTGAAATTCACGTAGATTTAGGAGTCCCATCTTTGTTTTTAAGATTCCAAACATTGAAGACAGATAGGGAGAGAAATCGCCAACTCTCAACACCCCGAAAGGACTACTATAAAAAATTGGGATTTGTTTAGTTCTGATAATTTTCTATATGGGCAGAACAGAATTTCCACCAGACGGGCGACACAGTGCTCACCACGATCACGTTGGGGTTCAGTACCTGTGGCAGGTGGCTACCGTTACCTGTGGCAGGTGGCTACCGCTACCTGTGGCAGGTGGCTACGGTTACCTGTGGCAGGTGGCTACGGTTACCTGTGGCAGGTGGCTTCCGTTACATGTGGCAGGTGGCTACCGTTACCTGTGGCAGGTGGCTACCGTTACCTATGGCAGGTGGCTACCGTTAAATGTGGCAGGTGGCTACCGTTATCTGTGGCAGGTGGCTACCGTTACCTGTGGCAGGTGGCTACCGTTACATGTGGCAGGTGGCTACCGTTACCTATGGCAGATGGCTACCGTTACCTGTGGCAGGTGGCTACCTTTATCTGTAGCAGGTGGCTACCGTTACCTGTGGCAGGTGGCTACCGTTACCTGGCTACCGTTACCTGTGGCAGGTGGCTTCCGTTACCTGTGGCAGGTGGTTACCGTTACCTGTTGCAGGTGGCTACCGGTACCTATGGCAGGTGGCTTCCGTTATCTGTGGCAGGTGGCTACCGTTACCTGTTGCAGGTTGCTACCGTTACCTGTTGCAGGTGGATACCGTTGTCTGTGGCAGGTGGCTACCGTTACCTGTGGCAGGTGGCTACCGTTACCTGTGGCAGGTGGCTTCCGTTACCTGTGGCAGGTGGCTACCGTTACATGTGGCAGGTGGCTACCGTTACCTATGGCAGATGGCTACCGTTGCCTATGGCAGATGGCTACCGTTACATGTGGCAGGTGGCTACCGTTATCTGTGGCAAGTAGCTACCGTTACCTGTGGCGGGTGGCTTCCGTTACCTGTGGCAGGTGGTTACCGTTACCTGTGGCAGGTGGCTACCGTTACCTGTGGCAGGTGGCTACCGTTATCTGTGGCTGGTGGCTACCGTTATCTGTGGCAGGTGGCTACCGTTACCTGTGGCAGGTGGCTACCGTTACCTGTGGCAGGTGGCTTCCGTTACCTGTGGCAGGTGGCTACCGTTACCTGTGACTGGTGGCTACCGTTACCTGTGGCAGGTGGCTACCGTTACCTGTGGCAAGTGGCTACTGTTACCTGTTGCAGGTGGCTACCGTTGTCTGCGGCAGGTGGCTACCGTTACCTGTGGCAGGTGACTTCTGTTACCTGTGGCAGGTGGCTACCGTTATCTGTGGCAGGTGGCTACCGTTACCTGTGGCAGGTAACTACCGTTATCTGTGGCAGGTGGCTACTGTTACCTGTGGCAGGTGGCTACCGTTATATGTGGCAGGTGGCTACCGTTACCTGTGGCAGGTGGCTACCGTTACTTGTATCAGGTGGCTGCCGTTACCTGTGGTAGGTGACTACCGTTACCTGTGGCAGGTGACTACCGTTACTGTTGCAGGTGACTACCGTTACCTGTGGCAGGTGGCTACCGTTACCTGTGGCAGCTGGTGGCTACCGTTACCTGTGGTAGGTGGCTTCCGTTACCTGTGGCAGGTGGCTACCGTTACCTGTAGCAGGTGGCTACTGTTACCTGTGGCAGGTGGCTACTGTTACCTGTAGCAGGTGGCTACCGTTACCTGTGGTAGGTGGCTACTGTTACCTGTAGCAGGTGGCTACCGTTACCTGTGGCAGGTGGCTACCATAATCTGTTGCAGGTGGCTACCGTTATCTGTGGCAGGTGGCTACCGTTACATGTGGCAGGTGGCTTCCGTTACCTGTGGCAGGTGGCTACCGTTACCTGTGGCAGGTGCCTACCGTTACATGTGGCAGGTGCTTCCGTTACCTGTGGCAGGTGGCTACCGTTACCTGTGGCAGGTGGCTACCGTTACCTGTGGCAGGTGGCTACCGTTACCTGTGGCAGGTGGCTACCGTTATCTGTGGCAGGTGGCTACCGTTATCTGTGGCAGGTGGCTACCGTTACCTGTGGCAGGTGACTACCGTTATCTGTGGCAGGTGGCTACCATTACCTGTAGCAGGTGGCTACCGTTACATGTGGCAGGTGGCTACCGTTACCTATTGCAGATGGCTACCGTTACCTGTGGCAGGTGGCTACCGGTATCTGTGGTAGGTGGCTACCGTTACCTGTGGCAGGTGGCTACCTTTACATGTGGCAGGTGGCTACCGTTACCTATGGCAGATGGCTACCGTTACTTGTGGCAGGTGGCTACCGTTATCTGTGGCAGGTGGCTACCGTTACATGTGGCAGGTGGCTTCCGTTACCTGTGGCAGGTGGCTACCGTTACCTGTGGTAGGTGGCTACCGTTACCTGTGGCAGGTGGTTACTGTTATCTGTGGCAGATGGCTACCGTTATCTGTGGCAGGTGGCTACCGTTGCCTGTTGCAGGTGGCTACCGTTACCTGTGGCAGGTGGCTTCCGTTACCTGTGGCAGATGGTTACCGTTACCTGTGGCAGGTGGCTACCGTTATCTGTGGCAGGTGGCTACCGTTACCTGTGGCAGGTGGCTACCGTTACATGTGGCAGGTGGCTACCGTTACCTATGGCAGGTGGCTACCGTTACCTGTGGCAGGTGGCTACCGTTACCTGTGGCAGGTGGCTACTGATACCTGTGGCAGGTGGCTACCGTTACCTGTGGTAGGTGGCTACTGTTACCTGTAGCAGGTGGCTACCGTTACCTGTGGCAGGTGGCTACCATAATCTGTTGCAGGTGGCTACCGTTACCTGTGGCAGGTGGCTACCGTTACATGTGGCAGGTGGCTTCCGTTACCTGTGGCAGGTGGCTACCGTTACCTGTGGCAGGTGCCTACCGTTACATGTGGCAGGTGGCTTCCGTTACCTGTGGCAGGTGGCTACCGTTACCTGTGGCAGGTGGCTACCGTTACATGTGGAAGGTGGCTACCGTTACCTATGGCAGGTGGCTACCGTTACTTGTGGCAGGTGGCTACCGTTATCTGTAGCAGGTGGCTACCGTTACCTGTGGCAGGTGGCTACCGTTACATGTGGCAGGTGGCTACCGTTACCTATGGCAGGTGGCTACCGTTACCTGTGGCAGGTGGCTACCTTTATCTGTGGCAGGTGGCTACCGTTACCTGTGCCAGGTGGCTACCTTTACCTGTGGCAGGTGGCTACCGTTACCTGTAGCAGATGGCTACTGTTACCTGTTGCAGGTGGCTACCGTTACCTGTAGCAGGTGGCTACCGTTACCTGTGGCAGGTGGCTACCGTAATCTGTTGCAGGTGGCTACCGTTACATGTGGCAAGTGGCTCTCGTTACCTGTGGCAGGTGGCTACCGTTACCTGTGGTAGGTGGCTACCGTTACCTGTGGCAGGTGGCAACCGTTACCTATGGCAGGTGGCTACCGTTATCTGTGGCAGGTGGCTACCATTATCTGTGGCCGGTGGCTACCATTACCTGTTGCAGGTGGCTACCGTTACCTGTGGCAGGTGGCTTCCGTTACCTGTGGCAGGTGGTTACCGTTACCTGTGGCAGGTGGCTACCATTACCTGTTGCAGGTGGCTACCGTTACATATGGCAGGTGGCTACCGTTACCTGTGGCAGGTGGCTACCGTTATCTGTGGCAGGTGGCTACCGTTACCTGTGGCAGGTGGCTACCGTTACATGTGGCAGGTGGCTATCGTTACCTATGACAGATGGCTACCGTTACTTGTGGCAGGTGGCTACCGGTATCTGTGGAAGGTGGCTACCGTTACCTGTGGCAGGTGGCTACCGTTACATGTGGCAGGTGGCTACCGTTACCTATGGCAGATGGCTACCGTTACCTGTGGCAGGTGGCTACCGTTACCTGTGGCAGGTGGCTACCGTTACATGTGGCAGGTGGCTACCGTTACCTATGGCAGGTGGCTACCATTACCTGTGGCAGGTGGCTACCGTTATCTTTGGCAGGTGGCTACCGTTACCTGTGGCAGGTGGCTACCATACCTGTGGCAGATGGCTACCGTTGCCTGTGGCAGGTTGCTACCGATATCTGTGGCATGTGGCTACCGTTACCTGTGGCAGGTGGCTACCGTTACATGTTGCAGGTGGCTACCGTTACCTATGGCAGATGGCTACCGTTACCTGTTACATGTGGCTACCGTTATCTGTGGCAGGTGGCTACCGTTACCTGTGACTGGTGGCTCCCGTTACATGTGGCAGGTGGCTACGTTACCTATGGCAGGTGGCTACCGTTACCTGTTGCAGGTGGCTACCGTTACCTGTTGCTGGTGGCTACCGTTACCTGTGGTAGGTGGCTACCGTTATCTATGAGAGGTGGCTATCGTTACCTGTGGCTGGTGGCTACCGTTACCTATGGACGTTGGCTTCCGTTACCTGTGGCAGGTGGCTATCGTTACCTATGGCAGGTGGCTACCGTTACCTGTTGCAGGTAGCTGCCGTTACCTGTGGCAGGTGGCTACCGTTACCTCTGGCTGTTGGCTACCGTTACCTGCGGCAGGTGGCTACCGTTACCTGTGGCAGGTGGCTATCGTTACCTGTGGCTGGTGGCTACCGTTACCTGTGGCAGGTGGCTACCGTTACCTGTGGCTGGTGGCTACCGTTTCCTGTAGCAGGTGGCTACCGTTACCTGTGGCAGGTGGCTACCGTTACCTGTGGCAGGTGGCTACCGTTACCTGTGGCTGGTGGCTACCGTTACCTGTGGCAGGTGGCTACCGTTACCTGTGGCAGATGGTTGCCGTTACCTGTGGCAGGTGGCTACCGTTACCTGTGGCAGCTGGTGGCTACCGTTACCTGTGGCAGGTGGCTACCGTTACCTGTTGCAGGTGGCTACAGGTGACGTGTCTCATTCCTCAACACTTCAGGTGTAAACTCTGTGAGCAGGAAGTGGGTCATAATCTCTCACACCACATTACTGAAAGTCCTGTCATTTGACCCGTCAGACCTGCCGGTGTGAAGTACCTGGTATTTTTCAATGGCGTTATTAACTCTCGTGTTCTTCAGTATATTTTCATAATACGTCCTAAGTTTCCCAGTATTGGCTACTGATCACATGGAAGTTGGAGTTTTAGTATCACATACTTGCTCTTAAGAAATTATTAACCCTTATATAGTGTAGGGTAGATGTGTGAATGCGGAGGCACCTCAGTAGGTTAGTTCATAACAAAAATGTTGCCAGTGTCAGCTGCTGATCACCTGCTCCTGTTTCACCAACCATCCTGCGAGATGGCGATTTTACCGTCACAGAGCTCAAATGAGTGCCGGACCTACCGGACTGTGGTGGATATGTGGGCCTGCGGGCCGCTCCATGCAACAGCCTATTGGACCAAGCGCTCATAAGTCAAGCCTGGTCTCAGGCCGGACTTGGGTAGAAGAAGAACTCCCAGAACCCCATTAAGCAGGTAAAACTGCCTTTTGACACAAACTATGTAAGTCTTCAAATAATCTAGAGTAGCTCCATTATGCTCCATAATGCTCCTAAATGCCCCATAAATGTTCCATAATGCTCCATTAATGTTAATAAAATAAATAATAAAATAAAATAAATTATATTTCCATGACCTCATTGAGATCACATCAGATTAGCTCTGATAAATAAATGGATCCTTAAGGGAATATTGATTATAAATTTACAAGTAATTCAAGGAACCTTGTCCTTTGGTATCAAACCCTGGTTCCAAGACCATTATGCCACACGAGGAACGTCCCACGTCACCAGTCTTGTTATTACCTGATTCTCATTGGGTCCCTACAGTCAGAATCACAATCAGAAACTTTATTTGCACAGCTTACATAGATCACTACAATACTGGCTGGACCCAACAGGTATACACCAGTCTATATCGCACGTTCATTTTAAACATAGAGAGCAACATTTAGCTTACAGTATGAGAGATGATGTATAAAAAGTCAAAGCGAGTTTTGGCATTAGAGCGGTAAGACAAATTGGCACAATTTATATCATAAAATTAACATGATAAGACAATTTGAAATACAACTAATATACAGGGGTTATCTCTGGGTTATCTCCTGGGGTTATCCCTGGGTTATCCCTGGATTAACCAAGGGTTATCCCTAGGATATCCCAGAGGTATCCCAAGGGTTATCAAGGGAGTTATCTTAAAAACACAGCTCAAAGGACATTGATCTGACATCAATTAGATTCAAAATGCCTGCCAATAATCCATTTTTGTAACAGCAGTTCATCTATAAGTCCAAATTTCAATTTTTTGGGTAGAGCCGAGTATTGTTTTGGTGGTCCTAGACCTGCTGTGTATGGTTGTGGTGGCCCTGGACCTGTGGTGTATGGTTGTGGTGGCCCTGGACCTGCTGTGTATGGCTGTGGTGGTCGTAGACCTGCTGTGTATGGCTGTGGTGGCCTTTTGCCTAATATGTGTTTTTGTGGTGGTTGTTGACCTGCTGTGTATTGCTGTCGTGGCCCTAGACCTGCTGTGTATGGTTGTGGTGGCCCTGGACCTGCTGTGTGTGGTTGTGGTGGCCCTGGACCTGTTGTGTATGGTTGTGGTGGCCCTGGACCTGTTGCGTATGGTTGTGGTGGCCCTGGACCTGTTGTGCATGGTTGTGGTGGTTCTGGACCTGTTGTGTATGGTTGTGGTGGCCCTGGACCTGCTGTGTATGGTTGTGGTGGTCCTAGACCTGCTGTGTATGGTTGTGGTGGTCCTAGACCTGCTGTGTATGGTTGTGGTGGTCCTAGACCTGCTGTGTATGGTTGTGGTGGCCCTGGACCTGCTGTGATGGCTGTGGTGGCCCGGTACTTGCTGTGTGTGGTTGCGGTGGTCTTTGACCTGCTGTGTATGGTTGTGGTGGCCACTGTTCTGTATGGCTGTGTCGTCCTAGACCGGCCCTGTATGCTTGTGGTGGTCTTAGACCTGATGTGTATGGTTGTGGTGGTCTTAGACCTGCTGTGTATGGTGTGGTGGCCATAGACCTGCTGTGTGTGGTTGATGTGGTCCTAGACCTCCTGTGTATGGTTGTGGTCGCCCTGGACCGGCTGTGTATGGTTGTGGTGGCCCTGGACCTGTTGTGTATGTTGCGTTGGCCGTGGACCTGCTGTGTGTGGTTGTGGTGGCCCTGGACCTGCTGTGTGTGGTTGTGGTGGCCCTGGACCTGTTGTGTACGGTTGTGGTTGTCCTGGACCTGTTGTGTATGGTTGTGGTCGCCCTGGACCGGTTGTGTATGGTTGTGGTGGCTCTTTACCTGCTGTGTATGGTTTTGGTGGCCCTTGACCTGCTGTGTATGGTTGTGGTGGCCCTTGACCTGCTGTGTATGGTTGTGGTGGCCCTTGACCTACTGTGTGGTTGTGGTGGCCCTGGACCTGCTGTGTGTGGTTGTGGTGGCCCTTGACCTGCTGTGTATGGTTGTGGTGGCCCTTGACCTACTGTGTGTGGTTGTGGCGGCCCTGGACCTGCTGTGTATGGTTGTGGTGGTCCTTGACCTGCTGTGTGTGATTGCGTTGGCCCTGGACTTCCTGGGTATGATTGTGGTGGCCCTGGACATGCTATGTATTGTTGTGGTGGCCGTGGACCTGCTGTGTGTGGTTATGGTGGCCGTGGACATGCTGTGTGTGATTATGGTGGCCGTGGACCTGCTGTGTATGGTTGTGTTTGCCCTTAAACTGTTGTGTATGGTTGTGGTGGCCCTGGACCTGCTGTGTATGGTTATGGTGGCCCTGGATCTGCTGAGTATGGTTGTGGTGGCCCTGGACCTTCTGTGTATGGTTGTGGTGGCCCTGGATCTCATGTTTATGGTTGTGGTGGTCCTAGACCTGCTGTGTATGGTTGTGGTGGTCCGTGACCTCCTGTGTATGATTGTGGTGGTTGTCGGAAAATCCGACACCATTTACTAATATCAATGCAATTTGCAGATAATATTGCTACGTTGTATACAAGTTAACCCATAGAAAATGTAACTTGTAGTGGAATTTTCCGTCAATAGAAAACGGGATATCATTGCCACATACTATTATAATTCACCATCTATTGTGTTGGAATTATTCTTAAATACATTAGTCTTTGGACTTTTACCATCATAAAACATCTCATTTTAATTAACTTAATTATTAGTATCAAAATAGAGTAAATGTGACCCCTCTATCAGTTACTGATATCTGGACAAAGTAAGCCAGGCATCAGTAGTAGGGTGTGGTCAGCCATTGTTATTAAGACTGCAGAGGCGCAGGGAGCAAATCCGCCATTGAAACCTTTCAACAAGAACGCATATGTGATAACATACATCTGATCACAAATGTCATATCATTAATGCAAACACTCAAACGACTAGGCTGGCGGGTCCTTCTCAACTGGGTGCCGAGTCATGTGGGAATCATAGGAAATGACATTGCAGACGAAACTGCAAAACTTGCAACTAAGAGAAGAACTGTAGACATTTGCATACCACAGAGTCTGTCACAGATTAAGAACGTAATTCGAAACAGAGCAATGCAAAAGTTGTACAGTGACCACAACTCAGCTGTTGCAACGTCACGATCTGCGGGTTGGTACAGGAATTCAACCAACTACGAACCACTTATGTTAATGAAGGGGAGCAGTAGAGCAACAGAAGTACACTTACATCGCATCAGGCTTGGATACCCATGTGCATGGGAAATAGGCTTACAGGTTCCGGAAGATGAGAGGAAATGTCAACACTGTGGAGAAATGCCCGACAGACCCCTGTAACATTATCTAACACAGTGCACAGTTACAAACCCATTAAGATTTCAACGCCGATTCAACAGAGCAGAAGTTGTTAAACACATATGGCAACATCTTACTAAAGCGACCATACGAGTAATAAATGCTCATACTCCGCCCAAGTAAAGCAGAAACAAGCAACACTTAGAGGGCCAGCCAGAGGCTTAGGGCCCACATAGGGATATCCCTGCAAAAAAACAAAAAAAAAAAGGGAGCAAATTCGGCTCCTATCATATCTCTTGGACGAAGTGTTATGGAAACCAAAGGTCTTCCATCATCAACACGCAGTCAACAATTAACAAGCTAAGTGTTTTACCGAAACGATTTGAATCATTATACAGTGTTTTCTCTGATATACCTGTCATATATTAGGATTCTGGCTTCATAGCAAGCGCCCTTTGACAGGTCAAGAAGAAGAATATTAGTTACTATGGGTGATGGAACCTACCTCAAAATAGGATAATTTGGTGTCTACATCCTAGTTATACCTGGTGAACTAAGCCTGCTGTGCAATAAGATAAGGAACCTCCTCAATGTATACTAATATGTGTAATTAATACTGTAGTTTGATTGGCTGCATATATATAAATTCAATATAAACTCCCCCTAATGTGTAAGATCGATTTGTGTGATTATTGCAGAAATACAGTCCACTTAACATCATACAAATTGCTATCGAAGTATATAAATTAACGTAAATATAAATTCTGTATAAATTCATATAAATTAAATATAAATCTCACAGGTCGGTTCCCACATTAATTGGTCATCTTCGAGCCGGATGACAGATTATATGGTCATCATCGAGTACCTGATGAACCAGTTAATCAGTGGATTCATTAAATACACTGGTACTAGTGCAGTGTGATTTATACAGTAACAATACAGTGCCAGTCAAAGACGGCAGCATTGCCTCGAGCGAGCTCAGGAGCCCCTCAAGCCCAGTTCAGCCATACTCAGCGGTTTCATGGTCAACCACCTATTTGGTGGCGTATTATTTCCGTGGGATGACGGATTTCGTGGTGTTAATTTCGCGAGAGATTATCTACGAATTTTGTGGAGTTAATTTCGTGAGGTCACTAATAATATTTAATACTTCTAGATAATATTAGAAGTTTCATAGAGGCATAGAGGCTATTATCAATAATTGTGTATATTATTTCTCCAAAATAGAGAATTATTTAATATATTGCACTAGTTCACAATACAATATTTACTAATTGCCAACCCACAATAGGGTAGGATATACATTGACTAGTGTTTATAGATAACCTAGTCCCCTATTACCATTGACTAGTTGAACTACTTATTGTTCATCCTAGTCCCATTATTACCATAGTCTAGTTGTACTATATTAAACAACCTAACACCATTAATGAATGGTGCAGACCCTATTTTGGGTGTAATTGTTATCAACTCGAGTTGAGTTGTGTTTATATAATAATTTACTTATGATCATTACACCTTTGAGTGATTAATTATTGTCTATACCATCCTAGGGTGATTTTGAGGAGCTAACCTAAAGGTACTTCCAGTGACCTAGTTTATCACTCAAATCATTAGTGTGTATGATTGATATATATATATATATGTGTATTAATTTTAAGTGCTAACCTCTAGAAGAGGTAGGATTATAGCCTACTGATTGCAGATTTTACCCTAGGCTACCATCAGTGCTTGTTCAGCATTATGAGCAACACAAGTACAAGCCCCACAAGGCTTAACCAACTAGCCAGTATGGATAATGCAGGGAGAATGAGAAAAACGCTTGCAGGTCTTAAAGGCCACTTAACAAGACAGATCAACTACCATCGATTCATTGGTAGCCCTACTAAATATCAGGGCATAACCATGTTAAATTCTGCCGGAGGCAAATTACTCTCAGGCCCAGTATCAAGCCTGAGGAGACCTATGTCTGCAGATAAACAATACCAGTAGAAATCTAAATTTGTCAGCTGATTATTTTCTCCAGTAGCATTATACTAAGGAGATTACAGCTGACTATAGCAACAGAGGTTGATGTTAATATCATCATTTAAAGCTGAAGATGAGTTCATGAGGCCTCAGTGGCAAATCAGTGAACAGTAGCCTAAACAGCTACAAGTCACAGCGACCAATGTCACTGAACCCACTGCAGTCTCAGAACCATACTTGACTTTATTGATGGGCTATTCAATCCTCTGANAGTCTGGTGGATTCACTGTCTCCTGAGGCTCGCTGATGACCTGCAGCCTCACACTGCCTCCGACACTCCAGCACTCTCTCTCTCTCTCTCTCTCCTATCATACAGGGGTATATATACAACTGAATCAGAAGGAGGGGCGTTTTACACTGTTGTGGGAAAGTCTAGTGTGGACCGGTTCCCAGCTGATTCAGCCAACTCGGGAAAAAGTGTTTTGCACACCTAAATAGTTGGTCAGCACATCAGGGCGTCAGCTTCCCATGATGTCCAAAAAAGCAATCAAGATGTATCATTAAGTTGTTTGCCAAGACTATCAGGATATTCATAAACAGGAACAAGCTGACTAGGGAGGAGCCAGAAAATATTTCAATTAATTCTAGCTAAATCTGAGGTCCCAGGCTGATCTTACCAGCTTGTTCCTGTTATGAATAATCCTGATGGTCTTGGCAAACAACTTAATGATACATCTTGATTGCTTTTTTGGACATCATGGGAAGCTGACGCCCTGATGTGCTGACCAACTATTTAGGTGTGCAAAACACTTTTTCCCGAGTTGGCTGAATCAGCTGGGAACAGGTCCACACTAGACTTTCCCACAACAGTGTAAAACGCCTCTCCTTCTGATTCAGTTGTATATATACCCCTGTATGATAGGAGAGAGAGAGAGAGAGAGTGATGGAGTGTCGGAGGCAGTGTGAGGCTGCAGGTCATCAGCGAGCCTCAGGAGACAGTGAATCCACCAAACTGATAGGCAGAGAGTGGTCTTAAGGTAATGTGTTTCATCTTTGATACGTTTCCATGTCTGGATCCCGTAACAATTGCCAGTATTGCCAGTGTTAAAATAGGGATTTATAGTGGTGAACAGCATAATTTGTTCTCAATAAACTAATGTTAAACTTCCCGTCTGTGTCAATTTTTGAATCCCCTTAGCTTCTGGATATAATTTGCTAACAGTTAGCAATTTGTTAACAGTCATTAATCAATTAATGACAGTTAAAAAAAAAAAAGAGGACTCTCCAAGTCAAGCCATGTTTCTTGCCCCGTTGCTTGATATAGTTAATAGACAAGGCAGATGGTGGCAGCGTAGTTAATCCTGTGTAGCATTTTCTTGGAAATGTACCTTTTATTTCCGGTATAAACCATTAGTGGTACTGTAATATTTGGTGTACAGACTTAGCAGGGTTACATTAATAATGCCTTATTTTTAGTTTATATGTATAGTGGTATTACAACTGGACCATTATCAAGTGCAGTGAGTGGGACCCAAACGGAATCAATTCTTTTATTTTCAGAAGTGTGGATTAGTTGTGTAATTTTCAGGCACGTAATTGTTCCTTATTGTCCACATGCTACTATGCCTGTGACCTGTGCAACTATTAAATTGCACTGCCTCGTTCTGCCTTTATCTTGCGCAGGCTTTACACAGGCTTCACAGGCTTTGCTAGAGGTTTCTGTGATTGCCATCAACTGTTCTCTGTTTTTCCTCTTCACAAATATTCTTCTAGATGATTCTACTAGATACGAGTGTCCGCACACTCCAGCTACTAGTGCGGACAAGGGGATGTGTGGTGTAGAGAATGTGGGAATACAAGCCACACACTGTAGACCCGCGCCTTCTCGCTCCAGCCACACACTGTAGACCCGCGCCTCCTCGCTCCAGCCACACACTGTAGACCCGCGCTTCCTCGCTCCAGCCACACACACCTAACATCATGGTTCTGTCCTCTTACAAATTACGTCTGAATTTGGCCGTTTGCCCGTATGGCCGAAAATGGATGTAATTTTAAGATGAAAAAATAATTGATAAAAGTTGCATTTTTGTTTTCCTAAACAGCAAGTTAAGGGTCCACTGGTAGGTTAGGAGGGCAAGAAGTTCTCCTAAGGTTCTAAAACGTCATGAAACCGATAATTGAAAGTTTCCTCTCCCAACCTAACAGATTAAGCTGGAGGACCCAGACAGAAAACAGGACAGTACATCACTTTTGTGAGCCGATTTCATTTCAAAGTACGTTCATTTTTGGCCATATGGCGCATACAAGTTAAAAGCAACGGTATTTGTAAGAGGACGGGTTGACTATGTACATTGCTTTTGTATTCTCACAGCGTCT
Organism: Procambarus virginalis; assembly: GCA_020271785.1. Lineage (NCBI taxonomy): Eukaryota > Metazoa > Arthropoda > Malacostraca > Decapoda > Cambaridae > Procambarus > Procambarus virginalis. The sequence continues at coordinate 92,842 of WNGS01100912.1, forward strand.
GGAATTGCAGTAGTTTCTTTTCAAGCGTTAACTGATAGCAATAACAATTAGTAGTGGAAAAACAAACTTAGCTTAAAACTTAAAACTAAAGCATAACAATAGCTTTAAGAACAAGGAATGGAAAACAAACTCATAATGTATGCTGTTAACATTCTGCCCTAGAGTGTAGAGGGTTGCACGGGAAACGGGACTGGTGTTGTCCAGTGGACTCTCTTCTTCCGAGCTTCAGCCATGTCATCCATTCTTAAGCGAGAAAGTGTGGAAGCGGTGACACCAATTCTCGACTCACCAGTGTTGTAGGTGGTCGTCTGGCTGCTTACGATGGGTTAGTCCTCTCCAACTCTCAAGGTGCACGTCAATTAGGGGCCCGAGGAGGACGGCCCCCATGCTGTACATGTGGACCACATCCTGTAGATAGAATAGGTCCAGGTAAGGGCCTGAAACTGAATTGAAATTAGTTTTTTGAGGTATAAAATACACACAAAGGGATGAGGTAGCTTCCACTCCACTCACTTCTCCAATTAAGGGTAATGGATAAGGTGGGTACAGTGTTAGTATTAGTAGGCTCCTTGACCAAGTCGAGGATCTCGAAAGTACTGCAGTTATCACACTTTCACACATGCTGTATGAGTATGAAAAAGTTATCAGCAGAGACCTAGGTGTTGATCTTTTCCTCAGTTCCTTTGTAGGCTATGATATCTGGCTTACAATAGGACCCCAGGTAAGGAATTTGCACCTTTTTCATGGTAGTCTTTTTGCCAGAGTCTGCCTGCCGTGTACTGGGCGATATCGTCATGACGCCTCACCCGAGCACCATGGGTCTTTGGACACACTTAGGAGATATGCTAGAGTTTTCAGTCTGGTGCACGTTAGGCACATGCCGTTCTTCTCGGGCTTCCCTTGTGCTGCCCTCGAAGTGGTCGACACCGCATTTGTTCTGATCTGAATAGCATGGACGTACTCCCATCTTGATGGGTGCCCGAGTCGACCCTCCTGTGGCACGAAGGCTCTTCTCAGGCGGACTCGAGGCCTTTTCCATCCAACGTCTGGTAGAGGTTGGACCTCCACACTAGGGAGTGCTGGGGCGCCATTACCACCGGAATCCCAAGCATGGAGGCAGGGCCGGACCAGCGGCATACTACATTATCCACCACGAGCTGGCCCGCCGCCGCCCTACATAACTGCCGGATCCACGGACTTTAGCGAAGATGCCATTGCTTGAGCAGTCAAATGGTCGTGGTAAAGTATGCGATACCAAGCCCGCCATCTTTGGTCTTGGCGTGAAAGAAGGTGTTAGGTTTACCATGGGGTAGACGCAGCCATCTGCGGATCGCTTCTCCTATCCATCCTCCCAAACATGTTAACACACACCTGAACACTAGATGGTGATTAAGCTTTAGAATCAGGTTATGCTTATTGATAAAGATACTTTGTTGGGGATTGAGGGGGGCTTTGCTTCCGATTATGCAGCCCATCCACGAGATAGGAACCGTTATCTTGTGATGATTTCTGGGCTTTTTAGTGTCCCCGCGGCCCGGTCCTCGACCAGGCCTCCACTCCCAGGAAGCAGCCCGTGACAACTGACTAACACCCAGGTACCTATTTTACTGCTAGGTAACAGGGGCATAGGGTGAAAGAAACTCTGCCCATTGTTTCTCGCCGGCGCCTGGGATCGAACCCAGGACCACAAGTCCAGCGTGCTGTCCGCTCGGCCGACCGGCACCATAGGAGCAGGTTCTGCCCCCCCCCCCCAGCACCCAGAGGTACTTACGCTCGTTCTTAAGTCCCATCGTCCCAAGAGCAGCGTTGCCGATCCGGAACCGTTTATTAGCATTGGCGAATCAATTCTTACAGGCTCCATAAATTTCGAGGCTCAGAGTACGACACTTTCCCGGTTTACTTTGAGGCCGCAAGGGTTCCACACATGCTCTTTACCAGTGCCTGCAGACCCTGGTGGGTCTCTGCTACTTGGACCAAATCGTCCGCAAAGACTAGTGCCGAGATCCTTTAAGGCCACAGTAATCGCCTCACGTCGTTAACACGTTCCCAGGCGACACATGATGAAGACTTCACTTATTATCTACATGCCTTATTAAGAATCACCCGTAATAAACACGCACTGGTTATTGGAATCTGTGGTCGTCTGTAGGTCATCACAAGTATTCATTGGGCAGTCTCAATTACCGTAAACCCAATATAACTTTCCCCTTCACATCCCAAATCCTTATTTTGATCTCTAAGTGCTATGTGTTCATTGTTATGGTCTCACTTAGCCAGTAACCGGGTTCTGTATTTAAAAAAATATGTGGGGCTTTAGTGCCTCTTTCTTGGTTGATCCCACCTCAAGTTATTGGCAAGTTATCAAGAATTGGCAGTAACAAGTAATCGTGAAAGGAAAAAGGGAATAAACAATACTAACCTGCACCTTTACCAATTGTATTTCTTAAAATATATCTATATATACATTATGTACATTTAACTGTCACTTTCGCACATGAAGAATACCAACAATAAATTCCGCAATCGTCTTTCTCTCTGAGTTCACTTTATCTTCTGTTATACATTATTAAAGTTCTATGGTCCTCACACCAGCAAGTTCACCCTGCGCAATACAACATGGGTCAGTCCTACACATATGCGATCGGTGTGCAAAACCCCACCCACCCCTTCTCTCCAGCAACACACTGGCAGAGGTTCTTCAGCACATTGCTAGCAGACGTTCTCACACCGGCTTACAACGAGCTTAATAACAGACGGCAATACTTTCCCGAGTCTCTGTAACTCATATTGGCGTATTCCAGGTACGTTGGTTCAACGACTGAATACTTCACAAGCATAACAAACAGCTGTCTATACCGCCGCTTTGTGTCCACTTGTTCATACTGGACATGTTACATCTTGAGTTCGAGACTGCCCTGGGTGAACTGACTTCTGGTGCCCAATATACTGTCCTCATCACTTCTGCGGCAGCCCGTCCTCCAAACAAAGATCCAAAAGTGATTCCATGCACCCGCCAAACCCCCTGTTTATGAAGCGGTTTACACACGACTCACAACTGCTGACGTTCGAACATATCCGGAACAAGTGCTTCACTGACGAATTTTGTTCGAACCACAACGCTGTAAATGCTTCATCCACGTACTACAAATACAAATAATCGCCAGCAGAACCTAAACACCTAACCTAACCTAACCTATGTCTATTTAACCACAATATGCTAATATATTATAATATTAATTTATACTTGAGAAAATTCCCGTTTTGAATGAACAGCATGTTAAAATTTATGAATGCGTCTGTGGGGTTGACCGCTGAATGTAATGGACTTGAGTCGAGGATGGGTTGTCTGCGGATATAAATGTCAATAACAAGACAGTAACTATTCAAGGATAACATATGATGACAGTCTTTCACCAGGGAACAAAAAATGTGACCAGGTGCACT
>WNGS01100921.1:0-10513 GCA_020271785.1 Procambarus virginalis
ACATATCTCTTAGAATTATGTAGGTAAACAACAAATGTAACATATTTATTTACTACAATGTTGGTACTGGCTGTAGAAGTTGAAAAAACATAGTTTTACTTCGAAATATACTAATTTTATAAGAAAACTCAACGCAAATAGGAGGCAGTAGAGCTCCGATAAGGCAGCGCTAAATATTCAATATGAAGAATGTTGCCTGCTCTCTGATTGGCCAAACGAAACACAGTAGTGACCTCTATCAGCACGCAGGTGAACTAGACCCAAAACCCAAATATCTTCCTAAGTGGATCTACCTGAATGCACCTAAGCATCTTCTTAGGGCATACTTAGGAACCTTCGTAGCAAACCTACTTACGAAGAAATACATGGAGCTTCGTGAATTTATGTCCTGTTCTTTTGGTTAATGGTGGGTCATTCTTTTGTGTTTTTTATGTACGGTACTAGAAATTCCCCATGTTCTCCTCCATTCTATGGATATTAGAGTTGCCTTTGAATCCTCATCAGTAAAGTAAAAATTACATTATTTATTCTCACGCATCTTTACCAAGTTCCTATACCCCTTGGTGTTCATGATTATTGACTTCTACCCTCCCTAGGAGGTCAATAAAAGACACATTCAGATTTAAACCAGGGAGGTGGTGGCAGTGTTTAATGAGTTTTTATTTATTGTTTTAAAATAATAATACCTTTTCTTGTTGTTCCCCCCCTCAGTTAATACTTCATAGTTAATAATTTAGCTGTAGTTCATTGGGGGTCACACTGATCTGCAAGCAGTGTTAACCTGGGGTGTTGAGTGAGTAAAGGGTGTAAAGTAGATGGGGTTATTACAACGCCACTGAAGGCACGAGAAACGACCCGAAAAGCCCACGAATCGTGGGACCAGGTGTGAGTGAACAGAGCAAGCCTCCCCCCAATTGCCCCGTCAATGGGGGAACTGCGAAAGAGCCGATGCCCCTTACGAGAACCCTGCCTGCGCACAGTGCAAGCACGTGCCGACTAGACACAGCTGGGACCAAAGGCTGCACTGGTTCTGAAACTGGCACCTCTGGCCCACCTCAACGGCTGGAAACCCGCGGACGATAGCACGACCCCTCCTAGGGGTCCAGGGTGGGTTCCGGGAGGAACCACCCTGGACCATCGGATAACCAAAAGGTCAGACATCGGCAGCAGCTGGAAGAACCCACCTGCATATATTGTTCGATCGCAGAAGCAGCAAACAGCAAAGGACAAAAGGGTGAAGACAATCTAAGAGCCAGGGTCCAAGCTGATTCCAAGAAGGAAGCGAGCATCACCTGCCGACACGCGAGGCATGCAGCAAAAACCGCAACAGCGCATCCCGCACGATCAGCACAAACGGCTTCAAAAAGGAAGACGACGCACAAGCAGCCGAAGCCAAGGCGCTAGACCTAGGAATGGCCCCAAGCGCCTCACATCCTCCATAAGCCAATCCAAAGACAGTCAAGGAGGGAAAAGAAGCGCAGGACCGAAGGCAACGAGCCCCGTGTGCGCAAGTAATTACCTAAGTAATTACCTAAGTGTAGTTACAGGATGAGAGCTACGCTCGTGGTGTCCCGTCTTCCCAGCACTCTTTGTCATATAACGCTTTGAAACTACTGACGGTCTTGGCCTCCACCACCTTCTCCCCCAACTTGTTCCAACCGTCTACCACTCTGTTTGCGAAAGTGAATTTTCTTATATTTCTTCGGCATCTGTGTTTAGCCAGTTTATATCTATGACCTCTTGTTCTTGAAGTTCCAGGTCTCAGGAAATCTTCCTGTCGATTTTATCAATTCCTGTTACTATTTTGTATGTAGTGATCATATCACCTCTTTTTCTTCTGTCTTCTAGTTTTGGCATATTTAATGCTCTAACCTTCCTCGTAGCTCTTACCCTTCAGTTCTGGGAGCCACTTAGTAGCATGTCTTTGCACCTTTTCCAGTTTGTTGATGTGCTTCTTAAGATATGGGCACCAAACAACAGCTGCATATTCTAGCTTTGGCCTAACAAAAGTCATGAACAATTTCTTTAGTATATCCCCATCCATGTATTTAAAAGCAATTCTGAAGTTAGAAAGCATAGCATAGGCTCCTTGCACAATATTCTTTATGTGGTCTTCAGGTGATAGTTTTCTATCTAGAACCACCCCTAGATCTCTTTCTTTATCAGAGTTCTTTAAAGATTTCTCACATAATATATAGGTTGTGTGGGGTCTATGTTCTCCTATTCCACATTCCATAACATGACATTTATTAACATTAAATTCCATTTGCCAAGTGGTGCTCCATATACTTATTTTATCCAGGTCTTCTTGAAGGGCATGACAATCATCTAAATTTCTTATCCTTCCTATTATCTTAGCATCATCAGCAAACATGTTCATATAATTCTGTATACCAACTGGTAGATCATTTATGTAGACAATAAACATCACTGGTGCAAGAACTGAACCCTGTGGTACTCCACTTGTGACATTTCTCCAGTCCGATACATTGCCTCTGATCACAGCCCTCATTTTTCTATCAGTCAGAAAGTTTTTCATCCATGTTAGAAGCGTACCTGTCACTCCTCCAATATTTTCCAGTTTCCAGAACAACCTCTTATGTGGAACTCTGTCGAAAGCCTTTTTTAGGTCCAGATAGATGCAGTCAACCCAACCATCTCTTTCCTGTAATATCTCTGTTGCTCGATCATAAAAACTGAGTAAATTCGATACACAGGATCTACCAGATCGAAAACCATACTGTCTGTCTGATATTATATCATTTCTCTCCAGGTGTGCTACCCATTTAGTTTTAATTATTTTTTCCAATATTTTGACTATTACACTTGTCAATGATACCGGTCTATAATTAAGGGGGTCTTCCCTGCTTCCACTTTGTAAATTGGAACTATGTTAGCCTTTTTCCACACATCAGCTACAACTCCTGTAAACAGGGATGCCTGAAAGATCAGTTGAAGAGGGATGCTGAGCTCAGGTGCACATTCTCTCAGAACCCATGGTGAAACTCCATCTGGACCAACTGCTTTGTTCTTATTTAGCTCTTTGAGCATTTTTTCCACTTCGTCTCTAGACACCTCTATGTGCTCTATGTTGTTCTCTGGAATTCTTATTGTATCTGGTTCCCTGAAGATTTCATTTTGTACAAACACACTTTGGAACTTTTCGTTTAATGTTTCACACATTTCCTTTTCATTTTCCGTGAATCTATTTCCCATTTTCAACCTCTGAATATTATCCTTTACCTGCAATTTGTTGTTTATGAATTTATAGAATAGACCTGGTTCTGTTTTACATTGTCTGCAATCCCTTTTTCAAAATTTCTTTCTGCCTCTCTCCTCACTGCCGTGTAGTTGTTTCTCGCATCTTTGTATCGCTGGTATGATTGGGGGTTTGGCCTCTTCCTGTATTGATTCCATTTTTGTGTCTTTTGGTCTCTGGCCCTCTCGCACTTTCTGTCGAACCAATCCTGTTTCCTAGTTCTGCTTCTCTGTTTTGGTATAAATTTTTTGTGCCTTTATCATATATTTCACAAAACTTGACATACATCTCATTCACTTCCTTGCCTAGCAACAAGTCTGTCCAATTATACTCCCTAAAAAATTTTCTAAGGTTGCCATAATGTCCTCTCCTAAAGTCAGGTTTTCAATTGCATCGACCATCATATTTTCTTCCAGATTATAACGCATTGCATACTTTATCCCAAAAAGACATGGTCACTTTTACCCAAGGGAGGAAGGTACTGAATGTCAAATATTTCTTCCTCCTTCCTGGTAAATATCAAATCTAGCATGGAGGGAACGTCACCTTCCCTCATCCTCGTAGCTTGTTTAACATGTTGATACAAGAATGTTTCCAGGATGAGGTCTACAAATTTACAGGTCCAGAAATCTTCTGTTTTAGCTTCATATGCTTCCCAGTCTATGGATTTCAAGTTGAAGTCGCCGACTATCAACAGTCGTGAACTATCGTTATCCGCTCTCGCTATGATCTCTCTCATTATCGTTATAAGACCTTCTCGTTTACTATCTAGCTCCTCCTTTGACCATGTGCTGCTTAGCGGTGGACTATATGCATTTATGATCACTAGTTTATCATCCTCATGGCAGATCTCTAGTGCTATTATGTCAACTTCTTGTGGATTGGTAGTCACTATTTCGTTCACCTTTAGGTGTTCTTTCACCAGCACAGCAACGCCACCGCCTTTCCTAATTTTTCTGTCCCGTCTCCAAATTGAGTAGCCCCTTGGGAATATGACCTCATTTAAAATAACATCTTCAAGTTTTGTCTCCGTGAGTGCAACAATGTCTGGTGTCTGCAGCTGTATTATATCACTTAACTCCAGTAAGTCCTCAGTCAGTCCTCAGTCCTCAGTCTCAGTCCTCAGTAGTCCTCAGCCACACGCGCTGACGAAGAGGAGGGAACCTACATGTGAAGCTGAACCACACCAACACCCACAGAAGAGCCGGAGCGAAAAAGCACTCATTAAGGTGCGCAAAGTTGCCCCCCAGATAAACCTGGACCACAGTCAAAGCCTCGTGCCACTCCAGCGTGCAGGTAGAACAGAAGGTGTCCCAAGCATCCAACAAAAACAAAGGCAGTCCGCTAGCCAGGACGACTCCGGAACCTCATAACGAACCCAGTATGGAGACGAAGACCCAAACCTGAAGAAAGACGGATTCATTATTGAAGCATAATCCAGGTCGCGCAGGAAGTAGGCCGCAATGACCACCCGCACCCCAGGCGGAGAGTTGCGGGAAGCGGAAAAGATTCGGAAGGACAGAACCGACGGACCCGAAACGGAACCGAACCCGGGGAGGAGCTGAACCCAAATCCAAGTCGTAGGCAGAGGGAGGAAAAGAAAACCCCACTCCTTGTAACAGCAAGCCCCGCTCGGAGGGTCGGAAAACCCAGGCGGGGTGCAACGGGGCTCAAGGCCCCCAAGTCAGCTACTCCCCAATCCTGGGAACCGCCACATCAGGTCCCGGGCCGAGTCGTCCTCCAAAGCCCCGGCCTCACAAGAAAAAGCTGGGGCAGCTGGAATAGCAGGAAGAGGATGGGCCCACTGGTAGTTTTTAAAAATTTGAAAGAGTTTCAGAAAATTTAAAAAACTGAGCTCAATGTCACACTTCATATGACTTTTATGCAGTTTAGGGGTTAAAACTGTAGAAAATATTTATCAAATATACTATATCTGGTGTAACAACTCAATATATAAAATTTAAACCAATAACACCAATAACCTAAGCAACCCCCAAATTATAATCTATATAGATGTGACAGAGAAATTAGGTCAAGTGGAGGAGTAGATCTGAATATTAAAGAGGAGCTGGCATGCACAGAGCTCCTGAACTCGTCCAATAAGGTGGTAGAGGTACTGTCTCCACTTGATCATCCGGACTATATGGGAAGGACCCCCAACCGGATTATCACATTTTTCGGATAATGGTACTTTTTTCACCTACGAGTCCAAAAGTGACCATTTCCAACTATTTTTATACTACAAACAACATAATTTGAATTGCCTTGCCACATATAATTATAAAATATTCAACTAGAAACCTCAACTTACCTTGTTGGTGTTCGTCTTCTTGATTGATGCCACACATCTTGAAGTTAAAAATTCTTAACAATTTACGTAACCTATACTAACACAACACTAAAATTAACACTTAAAATTACTGTACAGTTCATTATGCAAAGTTAGTTTTGACTGCCAGCTGCTGAAGCCTCACTGGTTGAAGGCATTTGGGTTGCCTGTGAAGCCTCGCTTGTTGAAGGCGCTTGCTTGAGCCTCACTTGTTGAAGCGCTTGCATGCCCTCACTTGTTGAAGGCGCTTGGCTTGCCTGTGACGCCTCACTTGTTGAAGGCATTTGGCTTGCCTGTGACGTCTCGCTTGTTGAAGGCGCTTGCTTGCACCTCACTTGTTGAAGCCGCTTGGCTTGCCTGTGAAGCCTCACTTGTTGAAGGCATTTGGCTTGCCTGTGACGTCTCGCTTGTTGAAGGCGCTTGCTTGCACCTCACTTGTTGAAGGCGCTTGGCTTGCCTGTGGCGCCTCACTTGCTGAAGGCGCTTGGCTTGCCTGTGGTGCCTCACTTGTTGAAGGCGCTTGGCTTGCCTGTAATGCCTCACTTGTTGAAGGCACTTGCTTGCGCCTCACTTGTTGAAGGCGCTTGCTTGCGCCTCACTTGTTGAAGGCGCTTGGCTTGCCTGTGGCGCCTCACTTGTTGAAAGCATTTGGCTGCCTGTGACGCCTCACTGGTTGAACAACACATAACTTGTCTTTAATTGCTAGGACAACCTTCTTCCTCTTAACACCTCCAGAACGATTGATGCTGCTACCAGACATAGTCTTGGCCAAAAATGTTTAAAGTTACTATGAAAATAAAAAAGTTATTTAAAAAATATTTCACTAATGGCGCAGCACTGTGACGCCGCACTGGTTGAGGTGTATAACAGTAACTTGTCTTTAACTGTTAGGACAACTTTCTTCCTCTTAACACCTCCAGAACAATTGATGCTGCTACCAGACATAGTCTTGGCCAAAAATGTTCAAACTTACTATGAAAATAAAAAAGTTATTTAAAAAAATATTTCACTAATGGCGCAGCACTGTGTATAACACGAGACACGGACGCACATGGGTTGACCAGTGTTGGACGGGTCCACTTGGGGTGGGGCAGCTATAGCACGTTACATAGGCCGCCAGGAGGAAAAAACTCAATATTTTTTAAGGAAACTTCAGCCTGTGCACATTGCTTTTAGGAAACTTATTTATTTGTTATTACATAATTACTAGTACTTATTTCATTTGTTTTTGGCTATGATTAATTGTTCTAAAATTAATGATAATTCCTGTACCCAAGTGGTCCCTCCCGACGCAACCCTCCCACCCTCCCAACACCACCCATCCACCCCACCCCCTCCTCCACGATGCGTCTAGAGCCACAGACGGGATTAATACGGTATGGGCGAATTTTCATCCGGCCAAACCAGCTTTTATTCCGTTCCTGTGGCCATTTTGGCTGGATATTGTGATAACTTTATCCGATCACGATTTTGGCCGTATAAGGGCGTTTTCCGGATGTTTGAATCCCGGATAATCGCGGGTTACAGTACTTGGAATCAAGGTAGAAAATATGAATCTACTTATTATTTTAATATACAAACCTCCAGATGCAACAGTTGAGGAATTCACTGAACAGATCCACAAAATAGAGAATATCCTTGATAACCTAGCAAACCCAGTACTAGACATCATCTTCCTTGGAGACTTCAATATACCCAGTTTAAAATGGAGAATAGTAAACAATAACATTATAGCAGGAAGTCAACCTGGAAATAACCAACCACAGGTCAGAGAAGTACTGAGATTCTGTGACAAATTCTTGCTCAGTCAGCAGATTACAGAACCAACTATGAATGAAAACACGCTGGACCTGAAATTCACAAACAATGAGGAACTAATCAGAGACATTACTGTCTCAGACACTACGTACTCGGACCACAAGCTCATTGAAGTGCAAACTAACATTAATAACGATAGTAGGCCCAAGAGAATCAACAAGCGAGAAGGGCTATTCAATAAATTCAATTTTAATAATAAAAGGATAGACTGGGAGAAAATAAACAGGGAACTTACAAACATTCAATGGGAAAATGTCCTAAGAAATAAAAATCCTACACAAGGAATAGAAAAACTGACTTCTGAAGCATATGAAGTCTGTCTGAAACATGTTCCTTTGAGGAAAACCAGAAAGAGGTCCAATGTAGAAAGAGAACGCAGACGACATTACAAAAGGAGAAAGAAATTAACGGAAATGCTTAAGCAGACACGACTCTCCATACAAAGAAGAAATAATTTAAACAGGGAGATTGAAGAAATTGAACAGAGACTGAAGCATTCCTATCAGACTGAAGAAAGGCAACTAGAACAGAAAGCAATTCAAGAAATAAAGAAAAACCCAAAATATCTCTTCACATATGCTAAATCAAAAGCGAAAACCACTGCCAGTATTGGACCTATTCGTATTAGCGAAGGTTCATACACTGAGGATTACAAAGAAATTAGTGAAATCCTAAAAAAGCAGTATGAGGACATGTTTAGCACTCCGATACTCAGCATGAAAGTGGAAGATTCGGACAATTTCTTTATGAATGATACTCAAACACCTGTAAATATAACTGATATCAGCACGAGCGTGGCAGATTTTGAAAGAGAAATTGACAATATGCCCACGCACTCAGCCCCGGGTCCAGACTCATGGAATTCAATATTTATAGAGAAATGCAAAGTGCCAGTAGCACAGGCGCTCAGTATAGTGTGGAGAGAGAGCTTGGACACAGGGAGATACCAGATGCGCTTAAAGCAGCAGACATTGCCCCTCTACACAAGGGTGGTAGCAAAGCATTGGCAAAGAATTATAGACCAGTTGCACTAACGTCCCACATAATAAAAGTATTTGAGAGAGTGATCAGGAGTCAGGTCACTAGATTCATGGAAACCAATGACCTCCACAATCCAGGCCAACATGGATTTAGAGCAGGAAGATCATGCCTCTCACAGCTACTTGACCACTATGACAAAATCACTGAGGCATTAGAGGAAAAACATAATGCAGATGTCGTATACACAGATTTTGCAAAGGCATTCGACAAATGTGACCATGGAGTGATTGCACACAAAATGAGGTCAATGGGTTTAACTGGTAAAGTAGGACGCTGGATACTCAATTTCCTGTCGAAAAGAACACAAAGAGTAACAGTCAATCAAGTAAAATCGAGTCCGAGCGCAGTTAAAAGCTCTGTACCTCAAGGTACAGTCCTTGCACCACTGCTGTTCCTTATTCTCATATCGGACATAGACAAAAACACAAGTCACAGCTTCGTGTCATCCTTTGCAGATGATACAAAAATCAGCATGAAAATTACCTCTGCTGAAGACATTGATAAACTGCAAACAGATATTAACAAAGTTTTCGATTGGACAGCAGAAAATAACATGCTGTTTAACGGTGATAAATTCCAGGTACTCAGATATGGCAAAAATGAGGATCTTAAACATAATACAGGGTACAAAACACAATCGAATCTGCGCATAGTAGGAAAACAGCATGTCAAGGATTTGGGAATAATGATGTCCGACGACCTAACATTTAGGGAGCATAACCAAGCAAGTATTGCGTCAGCCAGAAAAATGATAGGATGGATTACGAGAACCTTCAAGTCCAGAGATCCCATCACAATGGTTGTACTCTTAAAATCACTTGTGTTGTCCCATCTTGAGTACTGCTCGGTACTCACTTCCCCCTTCAGAGCAGGAGAGATTGCTGAAATTGAGGGAATATAGAGAACATATACGGCACGCATAGACGTGATAAAGCACCTAAATTATTGGGATCTTCTCAAAGCTCTACAAATGTACTCTCTGGAAAGGAGACGAGATATCAAATAATATACACATGGAAAATCTGGAGGGACAGGTCCCAAATCTGCACAGTAAAATAACAACGTACTGGAGTGAACGACATGGAAGAAAATGCAGAATAGAACCAGTGAAGAGCAGAGGTGCCATGGGCATAATCAGAGAACACTGCATGAACATCAGAGGTCCACGGTTGTTCAACGTCCCACCAGCAAACATCAGAAATATTGAACCCTTCCTCTGAATTGACAGTACGATTTAATACCAAGTGTAATAAGTATACTTTCTTACTGTCATAAACAGTGCATAATTGCACTTATGGGGCTGTTACATTTACCAAACTCCCTCCCCCAATTTAATTCTCCTCGTTTTCTGTTAAGACACTCAGAATTTTAGGATGAAGTTTTCAATTTCAATTTGCAATACACAGGAATTTAAATATCAGGAATTTCTTTTTCAGATTTATTAACCACCGTGCTGCGCGGAGTTTATTGAGAAATTCCCCCGGTGCGCATGAAATGAAGTGTACCCAAAAATTCTTTTTTCTTCGTAAAATGATAAATTCCCTTCCCTGAACATGTCTATGTAAAAATAAATACCAAATTCAACTTACTTTGGCTGTAGGGACGTGGACAAAGTGCGCTGTGACGTCATCAGGGCCTGGTCGCCCGTGCGTGACTCGCCCAGACACGGTCGAGCGGGCCATTCAAGCACCGGGTGTTGCCACAAATATATTTTCAATTATTTGTTTTATGTATTTCCAATGCGGTTTTATTTGTTTTTTTATCGTATATGATGCATATTTGTGTCCTTTATAATATGCATACAGTAGAACGTTCATAATGTTCCATGGAACTGTGATACATGTGTCAGTAGTGTGTCCACAATAAATGTTTATTGTCGCAATATTACCTGTTAAAAATTCACTAAAATTACAATATGTACAGTTTCACACACTATTTTCACAGTAACACACTGTATTACACACTCAGTACTTCGGAATTGAGTAATAATCAACGAAGTAACCCATGGTACACAGCGCGACTTCGCTCAGTGCACCAGGTACAGATAAATTTTCGCTGCTTTTTTC
>WNGS01100928.1:6007-19693 GCA_020271785.1 Procambarus virginalis
CGTACAACCCCAGGAAGAATTCATGGTAGTCACTTGAGAGGTTGAGCAGAGGCTCCCGACTGAGAGGGTTGAGCAGAGGCTCCCCTTTTCAGAGGTGACAGCAAGGCCGAGTTCGAGCCTGATGGGTGAGAGTGCAGCAAGTCAGTGCTGGCTCAAGAGCAGATTGCAAGGAGGCAATCTCACACAGGGAAGGGAAGCAAGCCCACCCTAGTGCACTTAACCTGGTGACAAGGTATGAAGGTAAAGATGCCTAGCATGGCAGCACTGAGAAAGACGATTCGATGGATGCATACATCGATCGCCTTTTGAGGAAAGGCTGAAAATGCAAGATGGCAAAGGTCATTTTGGGCTGGTGATTTTCCATGGTTCAGATCTCCAGCAGCATAATGATTTTGTTCTTTAAGGATTGCCTTGGTAAAGGGTTATAGTAGATCTGCAGAGGGAATGCTGATCACATTCCAAGTTAGGTCCAGGTAGAAACGGACCGGGGAGTTTGACAGATGTCAAGAGTTTCGCTCATGTCCTTGTTAGAGGAGCGAGACCGAGGAAAAGCAAGGAGAGACCCCAAGCTCAGTAGGGAGTGTAGGTGCTTGTAGAAGGGCTTTCTCCCAGATAGTTCAGTCGGTAGAGCAAGACCGGCTGGTGTTTGACAGTTGGACAGGTAGGGTGATCCTGTCAACTTGTTGCAATGTCAGGTGGAAAACTGACAGTAAGTTCTTAGTAGGTGAGGGGAGGGTAGAAGTACTTCACCGGTAAGGCCACACCAATGTGTTGCTCATGTGTCCAGTATGACACAGACCGAGGATGGAAATGGGAGGTTCAGTGATGGAAATGGTTGCGAGGTGTTGAACCGGCCAGGACCAGAGCTAGAGCCGAACATGTTGCCACTCCAGGTCAGGCAGCACCACCAGGGTGATCCGGTGGTAGTACACAGGGACCCTCAGGCCAGTGATGCATAGGAAACAGAGTTACACACTACACACTTGTTTAGCTAGTACACCTGTTGGGCAGGTGTGTGCAGAAAAACTAGCTGGTGTTTTGAATGTATTTTCCTTGCAGGAAAATATATTCTTTAGTGGGAGGTAGTGTGAGGAGATGTAGAATCTCCTCAGCTAGTTTTCCTAGTTTCTAGAATAGGCTAGTCGCTCTAGGGACTCTAGAAACTGAAGCTTTCAAATTTACATATACTTGTTGGGTGTCATATGAAAGCTTATGTTAAATGCTGGCAGTTAAAACTAATGAGAGGTCTGTGATTGCTCTGTAGAGAGAATTACAGCAAAATTTGCCTGTTCTGTGAAACAGAGAGGGTAGTATAACAAAAACCGTTAGAGGTGGAGGGGGGACAGTGGGGCGAACGCTGCCTCCCCCCCACCAAGGGAGACATTGAGACGTTGTGTTAGGCCTCACCCTCCTTGTGACGTCACGCCACGCCACAGGCGAGGGGCCCGTGTGATTGGTCTAGCACCCCTACTCCTATGCCGAGTTTTGGCGCGAAAAGCTGTCATTGGAAGCGGCATCAGGACCAGTGCCGGCTTCCTGCTGATTGGTCAAGACAAGGTAGGGGGAGAAATATGGGCATGTGAGCCTCTCTAGCCGCCAAGAGAGTTTAGTTTGAATTGGGCAGCCAGGGTGTGAGTAGTGTCTAGGTGGGGGGTGGCGGGCCTGCCACCCCCACCACCGTTATCGCTCCTGTCGTTCTGTTTACTCATATTGCATGGCACTCCAGCCACCCTGGGTGTGTCGAAGCCCAAAATTGCGAGAAACTGGGACTTGGACTTTGAATTCCGCCCGACGTCGTCCATGGGGAGGTGACGCCGGCCAGTGTCACTCCTGTAACCCCAGTGTAAGAGCGAGTCATGCTCTGGTATGATGGGGTTGTTAGTGATTCCCCATCCAAGTGTGTATGGCACGCGGCCACCAGGCCGCCCTCTGGCCACCCAGGCCGCCCTCTGGCCACCCGCCGGCCGCCCAGCACCCACCCATGCGGCCCGGGCGGCCCGGCCCGGCCACCCACCTTACACCGCGCGCGAGCTGCTCGGTGGGGTGGGGTGGGGTGCTGTGACGTCACGCGCCACCCGTGGCCACCCTCCTGAAGGCCACGCAGTGGCCACATGTTGGCCACCACCTTTGGCCACCCCCTTGGCCACATTCCCAGGACAGCCTAGGCCACATCTTGTCGACGCACGAGGAGCAAGCTAAGTGTTGACAGCCAGGTGGTAAGGACCTGGGAAATGAGGAAATGTGTGGACGGAAACGTGAGTACTTTATCAGTGTATAACAGGGTCTCAGTTATATGAGAATAAGTGAAAAGTTGTGTGAGCCCCTAGCCCGGCCAGGCTAGGGAAGTAGCTGAGACGCCCGTCTGTGGCATGCCCAGGTGACTGTGGGGCAGTACCTGGAGAGGGAAATTGTCACTGTAAATCACGTAGTGTTATAATTATATATCTGTAGATATATTGTTGTGTGTAGACTGACTGGAGTTTGGGACCAGTCAGTGTAGAGAAATCATCATATAATGATCCAGTCTGGCGATTCTGTATAATCGTCCAGCCTTGGTTAGTGCCATGGTACCTCATTATGTAATTAGGCCAGGTTAGAGTTAATTAAGCAGGCCCGTGGGGCAGGGTTATTAGTGGATATCCTGAGGTCTGTATATGTCCTGGTGATTAATTTACATTGTTTATGTAAGGCATTTCCATGTGTTTCATTTGCATGATTGTTGTACTGTGTTGTGTGGTGAGTCAGTAGATGTGATCGCTGACTGATTGCCTAATGATGTCATTAGCATGGGGGGCATGCTGACGGTATCATTATGTGCAGGTTTGTGCAGTGTTATCAGGTATACGATATTACTGTCCTAGGAACTGTGTTGAGGATTTAAAGGGACCCTTTGAGTATTCAGGGAAATTCTCAGTCACTTAATGGAGCGAGCAATTTGTTAATTTGCCTAATTATGGGAGAATTAGTGCCAGCTGTCCGCGTAGAGCGACGGTGTCTTATATTAACGTATATTGTCTTGCTGAAGCCACCGGGATCGGGCGATCTTTTGCAACGTTTGCAAGATTAGAGGGACAGTAATATGGATACCTTGATTGTTGCAAAACCGTGTGTCACTACTGTGTGGGCATAGTAATTAACGAGTTGCAGTAGTCGCAACTGTATGTGGGCAGTGCTATTTTATGTTTTGCATGCCATTATATGTGTGACCTATGTAACCTTAGGGTTACTTTGTTTCTTTGAGTTGTGTGGAGTACTTAAGGATTCAGTGAGTTAATTAGGGGTAATTAACTGGATAAGGGGGTGCACACTTGAAGTTGTTGAATGAGTGAGTGCTGTTATGGGAGAACAGTGTTGAACTTGAGCTTGTGGGAATACGTGTCCGGTGCAATTAATTGTCCGTGTGACAATTAATTGACCACTCTAGCTAATTATGTAATTAGCATTCTCATCATGAATTCACGTAGTGGGAGAGGATCTGTCAGAGTCTGTCAGTGATAGTGCTAACGTCAGTTGCTCGAGACTAACTGCCTTTCAGGGTTGGGGCAATTAGTGGCTCATGATAATTAGTGGAGTAATTAACGTCTGGAGTCTTGAGGACTCAGATGACTCGGTAAAGCGAGGTCATGGGGTTAGCATAATACGTTATATTAATCATATTCTGTCTGGTGACAGTGGATTAAGTTGCACTCATTGTTAATTAGGGTAATTAACTCCTCTTCCGTGAATTCACAGTGTTTGATGAGACCTGCTTAGGCAGTGCGGAGTGAGACGTATTTATGTATGATTAATTATCGGTCCTGGTGACAGTTAATTAATTGCTCAAGGCTAATTAGGGTAATTAGCACTCATTAGTAAGTAAACGTAATTAGTGATACACAGACTGTTGAGAAGCCACCCACTTGGGGTAGGCTTAGTTAACGTAACTCAATTGGGATGTAATTAGTGGTCCGTTTGACCTTAATTAAGAATTACTCACTGAATACTTGCAAGGAGTCAAGTGTGATGTAATTTAAGAGTTTGAGTTATTGTGACAAGAGGACTTGTGTTAACGTAGAGTACTATCATGTTGTTGTCTAGAGTGAGACACTTGTTTGTGATTAAAGTAGTACTTGTTGCTGACTGCTGTGATCAGTCAATTTCCATCATTATTCACATAATCAATGTTGCAATTGATTAAGGCAATTTCTTTTGGTTATCGTCTAGTGACGAGGGTAAAGTAACTTAGGGATGAGTGGAGCTGTGTCCCAGAATCCCACCTTGCCTGACTGTGTTCACTTTAGTTGTGATAGGGGTGAGTCACTGTTAGACTACCCACCTGATTACGGGGGTCGCTCCTGTTGGACTGGAGGACCTTAAGCTTGTGATTAGAGTAGCTGCCACTAGGAAGTCGTGTCACTATTGATTGCTTGCTTGTGTCATCAGTGGAGAATTGTTCAGTTAGTTCATGTTGTCAGCCCGAAGTGTCAGCAGGATGGAGCCTGCTGTCATTTCTCGAGGGGCTGTTGAATAGCTGTGTTGCAAATGCCACTGGTTGGACTGTAACGTAATTAAATCACACGCTGTGGTGTAACTTAGTCTGTGATATTTTTCTTTGAGTTTGCAATATTGCGTCATCAGTGGGCACACCTGTGTTCAGGTTAGTTCAGTATGCAGCCACACAGCAAGGGTTGCTATTTAGCTGTTGGTTATGGTGCCACTGGATGGACATTAACGTAAAGATTAATTTGAGGAAGGGTGCTGGAGTTGCCAGTGAACCCATTAGTTATTGATGTCATTGAAAGGCTACTGATTTGATTGCATTGCAACCGCTATTGCAGGTGTAGACTGCACTGAGGCGTAGAACAGTTAGGAGGTTACTGGAGACGTGTTCCAGAACTCACTGTGTCATTTGTTGTAATTGTGATTATAGATCTGTTAGTTCTTGCTTGCGTGTTGATTCCTCTGTGGGCACGCTTATGTTCGAGTAACGTCATTGACATTCTTTTGTTTTAATGTAGTAGTCTAGTCTCTTGTTATAATAAATTGTTATTTGTTAACAGTCTTTGATGTCAACCTTCAACTATTCTGTACCACTCCCATTGTTCTGATATATATTTGATATTGTTGTTTTAAATCTTTGATATGACGGCTGCGCTCTTGGGAATTCGAATTCCAATTCATAGCGCCACACAACAAATATAAAATTTGATTGTGAGAACCCGTCGGTTACCCTTTATTGGTTTTAACGTCATGTTTAACTAGGAGGAACCAGCGGCCTATTGTGGACAGGTTTTCACCCCTGCTGGTGGAAGCCTGGCGGTTTGCTCCCGCTTCTCCTTTTTCTACTGGACTCATGCTTAACTGCCAAGAGCAGCCTTTAAACTTGTAGTCCACCTCCTAAGGGAGGTAGGCGTAGAGAAAAATCTCACAGCAGGTTCGAGTCCTCGTCACGGCCCTTGTGGATTTGTTCATTTGCTGCATCACGTTAGTGTGATCTCTGTGTGTGGAGGTAACCTTTCCTTTCTTGTGCAGTTTTATATTTCAAAAGAATTTATGTCATAATTATCATCTGGATCTATTTCACTAGAAGCTCTGTAGAAGAAGGTGGACGATGTACCGGATGTGCATGTAATGTATTTGAACAATCTACTCTCGTACATACAGCAATGAAGCGCGTCAATGACTGGGCAAGTACAACTCAAACCGAACTTGCAGGCATATACCTTGCTACTGAATGGATAAGAGACAAAGGCAGTGGACTTATATACTGTGACTCGCAGAGTGCACTCCTGGCATTGAACGCACATATTAGTGACACCCAGAAAATAGTCAGTGATATTCGAATGAATGTTTTAGCTGCTAAAGAAAACAGATTTGAAATTAAATTCCTATGGATACCATCACATGTTGGCATCTCAAGGCATGACACTGTTGATATGCTTGCAAAGACAGCCTGTAGAAAACCAGTGGTAGAAATTGATATGGGTATTTCATTAGCAGTGACAAAGAGAATACTTAAACAAATATCTAATGAAGATCTCACCGACCTAACAAATTCACAAAGACCTGAAAGCTGTAGCATTAAATATTATGATAGATATCGTGAGGAAACATTCACATATGGGACTAATAGAACAAGAACCCGGCAATGTGATGTTATAGTGGCCAGAATACGCCTGGGATATAGACGTATCTGGCAGCTTTCTCAAAACCCAAATGTCGAGTACACAATGTGTCAACTTTGTGAAAGAGAAAACATGCACTCTCTTGAACATTATATTGTAGAATGTCCCATACTGGCTGACTTTCGCCCCCTGGGCTAAGGTATGCTGAACTTTGTAATTACTATATGAGTACTGGAACACTTGATGATATATTGGACTTGTACCCAAGATTGACCATGTAATAGATTAATTATACAATGTATGTAATGTAACTATATAACCTGAGCTTGTAAAAGCACCTTAATCGCCTTCAGTGATTAAGTGCTTAATTGCACACTAGGTTCTTTATCAGTTATCTCACCCTGTCAGAGTAAATGAGAGTAAATGAGATAAATGTCTGTGAATGCATGTGTGTATATATGTATATGTGTGTGTATGTGTATGTATGGGTATAAAGTATATATGGAAGCTGATCAGAATTACATTTCACCTTTGTAAATGTACATTAATGACACTGTGTAGATGACACATCGAACACTTTATGTAAGGCATACATAAATCTGTGTATCTATGTATTTACGTATATAGGTTAGCTTAGCATTTTAAAGCACCGACTCACCTTCAGTGGTTGATTGTTCAATAAACCCTTCAAATATATGTTTAACACATCTCTAACCCTGTCTATGGAGGACAGAAGAAAATGTATATATGCTGGTTAGCATTGTTAATGTGTGGCCACGTCTGTGGTAGAAAACAATAAAAACAATAATAATAAAAAAAAATAAATAAAAAAAAAAAAACTAGAAGTAATTTCAATTTTAAAGTTCCAATTTATGTTGGCACTAGTAGGATGTGTATCCAGGGGCAGTTGTTGTATACTGGCAGCTTGCATACTGTTCCAGCAACATATCTGCGTATTCTATAGGTTACTGGTGAATATGTTGAGGAATGTTACGATGTAAGATCTTTTTAATTTTGTTGCACAAAAGAATATTCACATGTTCTTTTAGCTCTGTAAACTCTGCATGTTCAGAGGCATGACTAAAAGCATGAAGCATGTTGAGGGTATCAACTGTTGTGTGTGTGTTATACTGTTCACCGAAGATGAGAACTGTCATAGGCTTGTGGCGTTACTCAGAGAACCACCTCTGTCCTTAGCTATTTTGGCTCTTATGAATTTTCACAATTGTGTCATAGGATTAAATTGCGTCATAAGAAGCTCTTGTCTCGGTGACGAAGTCTTCATATAATGCATTAACGGTAAAAAAAAAATATGAATTATACCATTCAAAAATACAGTATTTTAAATGCATGTGTAAACTGACAGAGGTATAGATTATTTCCCTTTCAAAGCGCTGTGGTGTGAGATCACTTCCACTGTATCAACTGAGGATGGCAATGTGATCGTTAATTCAGGTCCGTTGACAACATTACCGATACAACCATCACCAATAGCATACTCGAGTCTGCCAGACCTGAGATGTGTGGAATGAGACAATTTAAAGTTAAATTTTAACATATTGTAGTCCCTGGGAAATTAAAGAAGGCAATTACCATTTCTGTTTGTTTTGAAATCACTCAAGCTAATATGACTAGCATTTAAATCCCCCATAACAATACTTTCAGAATTACCAACGATTTTTGGAAGAGAAGCCTCCTCCATTTGATCACAGCTTACATCTATATTAAATGTTAAAAAATGTCAGTCGCTGTAGCAAACTAAAACTGCTGGCAGTACGAGGCGTCACTTTTGTGGTTTTTATCATGTTTGCATATTGGGTTTCTTTTAATATGTCAAGATACAAAAATCATGTGAACCTGTGAACCAACATTTGAGAATGGTACATGACCTGACAGTTTGGATGAGTCTTGTTTTTGTGCTTGAAGTTTATGGTTCCTGCAGGCACAGGACATCAATGTCACTGACGCCAGTATACATCAGACACGTATTAAGACATGGGACTAAGACAGAGGTGGACACCTTGAGGCTTCAAGAAGACCTGGACAAGCTGCAGGAATGGTCGAACAAATGGTTGTTTGAGTTTAACCCAAGCAAATGTAATGTAAGGAAGATAGGTGTAGGGAGCACGAGACCAGATACAAGGTATCATTTGGGAGATGAAATACTTCAAGAGTCAGAGAGAGAGAAAGACCTGGGGGTTGATATCACGCTAGACCTGTCCCCTGAAGCTCATATCAAGAGGATAACATCAGCATCATATGCCAGGTTGGCTAACATAAGAACGGCCTTTAGAAACTTGTGTAAAGAATCTTTCAGAACATTATATACCACATATGTCAGACCAATCCTGGAGTATGCGGCTCCAGCATGGAATCCATATCTTGTCAAGCATAAGACTAAACTGGAAAAGGTTCAAAGGTTTGCCACCAGACTAGTACCCGAGCTGAGAGGTATGAGCTACAAGGAGAGACTACGGGAATTAAACCTCACGTCACTGGGAGACAGAAGAGTTAGGGGGAACATGATCACCACATACAAGATTCTCAGAGGAATTGATAGGGTAGATAAAGACAGACTATTTAACACAAGGGGCACACGCACAAGGGGACACAGGTGGAAACTGAGTGCCAAAATGAGCCATAGAGACGTTAGAAAGAATTTTCCAGTGTCAGAGTAGTAGACAAATGGAATGCATTAGGAAGTAATGTGGTGGAGACTGACTCCACACAGTTTCATGTGTAGATATGATAGAGCCCAATAGGTTCAGGAACCTGTACACCTGTTGATTGACAGTTGAGAGGCGGGACCAAAGAGTCACAGCTCAATCCCTGCAAGCACAACTCGGTAAGTACATCAATGTCACTGACACCAGTATACATCAATGTCACTGACACCGTATACATAATGTCACTGACACCAGTATACATAATGTCACTGACGCCAGTATACATAATGTCACTGACACCAGTATACATCAATGTCACTGACACCAGTATACATCAGTGTCCACCAAAAACTGACACCAGTATACATCAATGTATATCACTGACACCAGTATACATCAGTGTCACTGACACCAGTATACATCAGTGTCACTGACACCAGTATACATCAGTGTCACTGACACCAGTATACATCAGTGTCACTGACACCAGTATACATCAGTGTCACTGACACCAGTATACATAGTGTCATGACACCAGTATACATCAGTGTCACTGACACCAGTATACATCAGTGTCACTGACACCAGTATACATCAGTGTCACTGACGCCAGTATACATCAGTGTCACTGACACCAGTATACATCAGTGTCACTGACACCAGTATACATCAGTGTCACTGACACCAGTATACATAATGTCACTGACACCAGTATACATAATGTCACTGACACCAGTATACATCAGTGTCACTGACACCAGTATACATCAGTGTCACTGACACCAGTATACATCAGTGTCACTGACACCAGTATACATCAGTGTCACTGACACCAGTATACATAATGTCACTGACACCAGTATACATCGGTGTCACTGACACCAGTATACATAATGTCACTGACACCAGTATACATAATGTCACTGACACCAGTATTCATCACTACACTAAAGACTCCTACACACACTTCTTATTAGCAATTTAAGATTTTTGTTGGAGTTTGTGAAGTTGTCCATGAAGATGGCAGAGACTGAGGTTAGCAAGGATTGTATGTTGTGTGAGTTGATCTATGAGCGACGATATATCTTCAAGAGCTCTCTCGTCTCAGCTCGCATCTAACTCTCCTCTCATTTTCTAAATTCTACAATTTCATCATTAGACAAGCTAGAAATAGAAGGATTATTTTCAATGTAATGTACTGTTATTAGTTTTCATCAACACATTTAGATACATGTGCAATTGTGCAGCTGCCGTAGACTATATGAAGGGGAGAACAATGTAAAAACTCTAGGTACGTGATGCTAAAACTGCCCATCACACAGGATGGTCAGTCATACAGAGGCTGTGATAAGTAGTCTGCACTGGCAAACTCTGGATGTGATATAAGGATATCATCATCAACACAAGAGTGAATAAGGCAGCAGTGGTACTAAAAGTCCCCATCTCGCAGGACGGTTAGTAGTACAGAACCATATGTTCAGTAGTCTGCACTGGCAAATTTTGGGTGCATTATGAGGATGTCATCAAGAAAACGAGAGTGAATAAAGTTATTGCAATACTCCAGGTACTGGTAGCTAGCTGTAGTTCCTCTAGTTCAGCTTGTGTGGAGGTCACCCACTTGTTTAACCTGACACTGAGTGTGTGTGCAAATATTATATCTATGAAACCAACATGTTGCTGCAGTCCGTCCAGATAAGATAGGACTGAGCCGCCGGTGTAGACACAGTGCTCGTGAGAACTTAAATTTTCGATGGAGTAGGTAATTGTTTCAAGTGTGGCAGCTTTGAGAGGATCAAGATTCTCATTACCTTTCTTGGTGACGGGTGCGCATGATACTTGAATGGTGGGGTAAAGATAAAGAGGAATATTAGAGACAGGTAAATTACACTTAAAAGGCATGCTGAGATTGATGAGATTGTAGAAATTTTTACTCAGCCATTTAACATAAAAGGAGTGAATCGGTATATTGGCACCAATCAATAGGGTATTAACAGCACTAAATAATTTGTCTCTGAGCAATGCAGAAGGTGTAAGGTCTCTCATGACTTTAAGACATAAGGTCGTGTTGACTTGCATGATTCTCTCTGGTATGGTTGGAAGCTTCAGTTCTTCCCTCATGTTGATGATTCTTGTGCATCTTGGAGCACCAAGAATTATCCTCATGGCCTCATTCTGTACTACTTCAAGTTTGTCCAACACAGAGGCGGGGAAATTTATTAGGTGCAAGGCATGTTAATCAACTAGAAATCTAACAAACATCATATAGAATAACCTAAAATATTTAATATTGATACCAATATTCCTACCAGTAAGTGTTTTCAGTGGTTTAAGTCTTTCTGTTAACCTACGGTGTAGATCGTTTAAAATGTCACTATTGATACCAACTCCAAGGTATTTGTGCTGCCTACACGTTTCAGTATTCTGGTTGTTGACCTTCAAAGTTACAGGGACATGAGATTTTTCTCGGGGATGGAGAACTCTGGATTTAATTATAGAGATAACATTCAATGCTTTTAGCAGCGAGTGAATCAAGTAGAGCTTGCAGTCTAGTTTGGGTTTTTGCAACAATCCATCTGTCATCGGCATAACAGATGACGGCTTCGTCAGGTAGTGTGGGAATATCAATTGTTAATGTGTGCCTCAGATCATTGAACAGTGTAGAACTTAGAACTCCATCCTGGTCTGTACCCAACTCAAAGGGTGCACAACGTTTTCTTTTGAAAACATTGAAAAACATTGAAAACATGAAGACATTGGAACATTTACTCAGGTTTGTTAACATAGTCTGTTGAGTATAACCCCGAGCCATGTCAGCAGTCTTTCCTTAACCTAAAAGAGGCTAGTTATTCTAAGATTATTTCCCTGTTTGCTGTAGCTAAAGCAGTTTGGAGGTCGATAAATGCCTCCTGAGAGCTTGGTCACTCTCTAATAAAATATTCAGCAAAGCAAGTTTGTATTCACATAGTTGTATTCACCTAGTTGTGCTTGCGGGAGTTGAGCTCTGCTCTTTCGGCCCGCCTCTCAACTCTCAATCAAACACACAAAAGAACAACAACAACAACAGAACTGGGAAACAAAGGGTTGGCGTACCGAAGTTACATTATGAGGAGATGAGAAAATTCCTAAGGGATTTTTCCTAAGGAAAAATTCCTAAAGACATGATGGACTATGTCACCTAAAAGTATCAGGAGGAAGTAAACAGGTTTATCCCGGCCCGACAGGAAAAAAACAGAGAAGCAAAAGAAGAATCCATGGTTTAATAGTTCATGTTTGAAAGCAAAGGAAGTGAACAAAAGGGCGGGGAGGAACTTCCGAAAAGCAGAGAGAGATACCAGAGAACCAAGAAAGAGTATGTTAGTGTGAGAACAGAAGCTGAGAAAAAGTATGAAAATGATATAGCTAAAGCCAAGACTGAACCAAAGCTACTACACAGTCACATCAGGAGGAACAACAGTGAAGGAACAGGTGATGAAACTTAGAACGGTGAGGACAGGTACACAAGAGAATGACAAAGAGTGTGTGAATTCAATCCTGGAACCTCAACAAGAGGTTCCAGGAGGTCTTCACAATAGAACAAAGAGAGGTCACTGCGCTAGGAGAGGTGGCAGTAAACCAGGCGGCCTTGGAAGGGTTCGAAATTACAAGAGGCATCTGTGGATCTGGAAGTGAGAAAAGATGTTGGCCCAGATGGAAATCACCATGGGTATTGAAAGAGTGTGCTGGAGCACTTTGCTTGCCACTCTTCATAGTGTATAGTAAGTCACTGGAAACGGGAGACCTACCAGAAATATGGAAGACGGCTAATGTAGTCCCAATATACAAAAAAGTGACAGACAAGAGGCATTAGACTACAGGCCAGTGTCCTTGACTTGAATACCATGCAAGGTGATGGAGAAGATCGTGAGAAAAAACCTAATAACACATCTGGAGAGAAGGGACTTCGTGGCAACCCATCAACATGGTTCAGGGAGGGTAAATCTTGCCTTAATGGCTCAACAGATTCTACGATCAGGTGACAAAGATTAAGCAAGAAAGAGAAGAATGGGGCGGACTGCATTTTTTTGAGCTGTCGGAAAGCTTTGACACAGTACTCCATAAAAGGCTGAAGCATAAGCTGGAGAAACAGGCAGGAGTAATTCTTAGGGCGCTCCAGTGGATATGGGAATACCTAAGCAATAGGACACAGAGAGTTACAGTGAGGGGTGAGACCTCATATTGGCATGAAGTCACAGTGGAGTCCCACAGGGCTCTGTACTCAGACCTATCATTTTTCTGATATACGTAAATGATCTCCCAGAGGGTATAGACTCATTCCTCTCAATGTTTGCTGATGACGCCAAAATTATGAGAAAGATTGAGACAGAGAAGGACAGCTTGAGGCTTCAAGAAGACTGGGCATGCTGCAGGAATGACCGAACAAATGGTTGTTAGAGTTTAACCAAAGTAAATGTAATGTAATGAAGATAGGTGTAGGGAGCAGGAGACCAGATACAAGGTATATTTGGGAGGTGAAGTACTTCAAGAGACAGAGAGAGAGAAAGACCTGGGGGTTGATATCACGCCAGACCGTCTCCTGAAGCCCATATCAAGAGGATATCATTCAGCGGCATATGCCAGGTTGGCTAATATAAGAAACGGCCTTGAAAAACTTGTGTAAGGAATCTTTCAGAACCTTGTATTCAACATATTCCACATATATCAGACCAATCTTGGAGTATGCGGCCCAGCATGGAGTCCATATCTGGTCTAGCATAAGACTAAACTTGAAAAGTTCAAAGGTTCGCCACCAGACTAATACCCCAAACTGAGGAGTATGAGCTACGAGGAGAGACTAGAATTAAACCTCACGTCACTGGGAGACAAGAATAGAGGGGACATGATCATAACATACAAGATTCTCAGAGGAATCGATAGGG